>PVKV010013010.1:0-25288 GCA_004027835.1 Alouatta palliata | reverse complement strand
TAACGTTTGAGATCTAATTTTGACACAAGTAAATGCATTATTATACAATGAAATCTGATAGGTAGGTGAGTGCTTGGCAAACTACAGCCTGTGGGCCAAAGCTGGGTCAATGCCTGGTTTTTCTTTTTAATTGGGATATAACTGACATACCATAAAATTCAGTGGTTTTTTAATATGTTTAATATATTCACAAGCTTGTACAACATCACTATGTAATTCCAGAACATTTCATCATCCCCTAAAGAAATTCTGTAACCCTCAGCAGTCATTTCTTATTCCCCCACTCCTAGAACCTGGCAACCACTAATCTATTTTCTGTCTCTATGGATTTGTCTCTTCTACAGAATACATTTAACAGAAATGGAATCATAGGCATATATGATTTATTTAGCATGTTTCCAAGGTTTATCTATGTGGTCGCCTGTGTCAGCCAGCATGTTATACTGTGTGGATATTTGTTTTTATTCACTCATCAATTGATTGCCATTTGGACTGCTTCCACCTTGTGGCTATTACAAAAAGTGCTGCTATTGGCCAGGCGAGGTGGCTCACACCTGTAATCCCAGCACTTTGGGAGGCCGAGGCAAGCGGATCACTGGAGGTCAGGAGTTTGAGACCAGCCTGGCCAACAAGGTGAAATCCCATCTCTTCTAAATATACAAAAAAAAAACTTAGCCAGGCATGGTGGCACACACCTATAATCCCAGCTACTCAGGAGGCTAAGGCAGGAGAATGGCTTGAACCGGGAAAGTGGAGGTTATAGTGAGCCAAGACGGCACCACTGCACTCTGAGCCTGGGTAACAGAGCTAGACTCTCAAAAAAAAAAAAAAAAAAATGCTGCTATGAACATTTGTGTACATGTTTTTGTGTGAACATACGTTTTCAATTCTCTTTGGTATATTTCTAGGAGTGAAATTGCCAGATCATATGGTAACCTTGTGTGTGGTTTTGAAGAACGATCAAACTGTCTTTCACACTAGGTGCAGCATTTTGTGGTTTGGATGTGCATTTCCCTAAGACCTAATGACGCTGAGTGTCTTTTTCTGTGCTTATTGGCCACATGTATGTTTCCTCTGGAGAAGTGTCTACTCAAATCCTTTGCCCATTTTAAATTAGGGTTATTCGTCTTTTTAGCCCTAAGTGAAAAAACCTTCTTTATATATTCTGAACACTAGATCGTTATTAGATATACAATTTGCAAATATATTCCCCCAGTCCATGGACTGTGATTTTGTTGTTGTTGTTGTTATTTTTTGAAAAGGGTCTCGCTCTGCCACTCAGGCTGGAGTGCAGTGGTGTGACCTCAGTTCACTGCAGCATCAACCTCCTGGGCTCAAGTGATCTTCCCACCTCAGCTTCCCAAGTAGCTGGGACTACAGGTGCATGCCACCATGCGTGGCTAATTTTTGTATTTTTGGTAGAGACGGGGTTTCACCACATTGGCCAAGATGGTTTCCATCTCTTGACTTCGTGATCTGCCCGCCTCAGCCTCCCAAAGTGCTGGGATAACAGGCATGAACCACCATGCCTGGCCCCTTTTACTTTCTTGATAGGGTCCTTAAAACACAAGATTTGAATTTTGATGAAGTCCAGTACATCTGTTTTTCTCTTTGGTTATTTGTACTTTGAGTGTTATCACTAAGAAGCTGCATAATCCAAGGTTAAGGTCTTGGATTTTTATAGATAAAAATCTATGTCTGTTTTCTTCTAAGAGTTTTATAATTTGAGCTCTTTTTTTTTTTTTTTTTTTTGAGACAGTCTTGCTCTGTTGCCCAGGCTGGAGTACAGTGGCATGATCTCAGCTTACTGCCACATTCGCCTCCCAAGTTCAAGTGATTCTCCTGCCTCAGTCTCCCATGTAGCTGGGACTATAGGTGCCTGCCACCACACCTAGCTAATTTTTGTATTTTTAGTAGAGACAAGGTTTCACCACGTTGGCCAGGCTGGTCTTGAACTCCTGATCTCAGGTGATTCACCCACCTCAGCTTCCCAGAGTGCTGGGATTACAGGCATGAACCACCACGTCCAGCCAATTTTTATTTATTTTATTTTTATTTATTTATTTTGGAGACAGAGTCTCTCTCAAGACCAGCCTGGTCAAACATGGTGAAATCCTGTCTCTACTAAAAATACAAAAATCGGCTGGGCCTGGTAGCAGGTTCCTGTAGTCCTGGTTTCTCAGGAGACTGAGGCAGGAGAATCGCTTGCACCTGAGAGGCGGACGTTGCAGTGAGCTGAGAATATTGCACTCCAGCCTGGTGACAAGAGGGAAACTTTGTCTCAAAAATAAATAAATAAACAAAATTAATTAATTAAAATTAAAATTAAAAAATTAAATGCCTGGATCCAATAAATCTCTGTCTTTGCCGAGGGCCTCTGTGTGTTCGTGTTGGCACACCTTAAACACTCAGCCAGACAGTTTCTAACTTGGCCTTAGCCTTCACTTCCTGCTTGTGCAGAGCCTAGAGATGAGCCAGGCGTGAGAGCGCAGGGCATTCTCAGGTCTTTCCCGAACCAGCATACAGCCCTACAAATGCTTGTGGCCTTCAAGATTCCTGGGAATACATCAGAGCTTTTCAAAGCCACTGTGGATATCCATTTCTCAGCTTTTCATTAAGGCTTTTTTGGTTAGTCTACGTCTGTACTAACTATCACCCACCAACTCGGGCAGTCGCAACATTTGGCCTATAATTATTTTGACAATGAAAAAGTCCTGGTATTGCAGGCTTGCCTCTAAAAAAATAAATAAATAAATAAATAAAATAAAATAAAAAAAGAAAAAGTCCTGGTAGCCAGCCTGGCCAATATGGTGAAACCCTATCTCTAGTAAAAAACACAACAATTAGCTGGCTATGGTGGCACATGCCCATAAGCCCAGCTACTTGGGAGGCTGAGGCAGGAGAATCACTGGAACCCAGGAGGTGGAAGTTGCAGTGAGCCGAGATCATGCCACTGCACTCCAGCCTGGGTGACAGAGCAAGACTCCATCTCCAAAAAAATGTCTCTGGTAGGCCAGGTGCAGTGGCTCATGCCTGTAATCCCAGCAATTTGGGAGGCCAAGGTGGGCGCACCACGAGGTCAGGAGTTCAAGACCAGCCTGGCCAGCATGATGAAAATGTGTCTCTACTAAAAACACAAAAAATTAGCTGGGCATGGTGGTAAGCGCCTGTAGTCCCAGCTACTCTGGAGCTTGAGGCAGAAGAATCATTTGAACTCAGGAGAGGAAGGTTGCAGTGAGCTGAAATCACACCACTGCATTCCAGCCTGGGCGACAGAGCAAGACTCTGTCTCAGAAACAAAACAAAACAAGACCCTGCCACCAGGCCTGGCTAATTTTTTTTGGTATGTTTAGTGGAGAAGGGGTTTCACCATCTTGGGCAGGCTGGTCTTGAACTCCTGAACTCGTGATCCACCCGACTCGGCCTCCCAAAGTGCTGGGATTATAGGCGTAAGCCACTGAACCTGGCCTAGTTATTTTTGGGTTTTTTTTTTTTTTTTTTGAGATGGAGTCTCACTCTGTCACCAGGCTGGAGGGCAGTGGCGTGATCTCTGCTCACTGCAACCTCCGCCTCCCAAGTTCAAGCGATTCTCCTGCCTCAGCCTCCCGAGTAGCTGGTACTACAGGCGCATGCCACCACACCTGGCTAATTTTTGTATTTTTAGTAGAGACAGGGTTTCACTATGTTGGCCAGGATAGTCTCGATCTCTTAACCTCATGTTCTACCAGCCCCGGCCGCCCAAAGTGCTGAGATTACAGGCGTGAGCCACCGCAGCCAGCCTGAGGTGTTATTTTTTAAGGCTACAGCTGAGGTGGAGAGCAAGCAGTGGGGCCAGGGCAAGTTAAACACCACAGGGTTCACTATTCTTACCAAGATTCAGGCGTTTTTGAATATTCCCTGGATTGCTTGATGCAAACCTTGGTTAATTTCCAGAGTAAAGTTGTTTCTGACTGTTCTGGCTAGATGTTTCATTGCTTTTTTTTTTTTTTTTTTTTTTTTTGATAAGGAGTCTTGCTCTGTCACCCAGGCTGGAGTGCAGCGGCGTGATCTCAGCTCACTGCAATCTTCACCTCCCGGATTCAAGCGATTCTCTCCTGGCTTAGTCTCCCAAGTAGCTGGGATTATAGGTACCTGCCACCACACCCAGCTATTTGTTTGTTTGTTTGTTTGTTTAGTTTAGTTTTGTTTTTTCGCGATGGAGTCTCGCTCTGTCGCCCAGACTAGAATTCAGTGGCACCATCTCAGCTCACTGCAACCTCCACCTTCCAGGTTGAAGTGATTCTCCTGCCTCAGCCTCCCTGAGTAGCTGGGACTACAGGTGCACACCACCACACCCAGCTAATTTTTATATTTTCAGTAGAGATGGCCAATAAAGTTCACTTTATTGGCCAGGCTGGTCTCAAACTCCTGACCTCAGGTGATCCACCCGGTCCTTTTTTATATTTTTAGTAGAGATGGGATTTCGCCATTTTGGCCAGGGTGGTCTCTAACTCCTGACCTCTTGTGATACACTCATCTCAGCCTCCCAAAGTGTTGGGATTACAAGTGTGAGCCACTGCACCCAGCCTAATTTTTTTCACTGCTTTTTTGGAGGATAAAAACATTTAATGTATTTACTCCAGCATTTTTGCTGATGTCACTCCAGACCCTCCCCACCCACGTTTGTAAATAAAATTTTCTTACTGGAATACAGCCATGTTCATTCATTTGCATACTGTCTATGATGCTTTTAGGCTGCAGTGGCAGAGTCAAGTAGCTGCGAGAGACCAGAGAGTCCACAAAGCCTAAAATACTTTTGGGTCCTTTTCAGAAAAAAGTTTGACAACCCCTGCTTTATAGTCTAGCTCTGCTTGCTTCATTTCCCACATTCCTGTTCTTCCTGCACTGGAGAGCTTTCCCAGGGCCTCCGCATAGGTTGTTTCATCAGTCTGTTCATTAACTGTCTTTCTCTAGAATGTATGCTCTGTGACAGCTTAATGTTGTCTTGTTTGCTGATATATCCATGATTCGGTGCTTACGCTGAAATCTTAAGCAGAGGTCACTCTTTACACCCAGAGCTCCTCAATACCAGGTCTGTTGATACCCGTCTGCCCATCACTGTCCATTTTCACCATTACCATCTTGGTGTCAGATCCCAGAATCTCTGGCCCGACTACTGATATGATGGCCTCACTCGTGCCTCCTCTCCAACCTATTCCTTTTTTGTTTGTTTGTTTTTTAGACGGAGTTTCATTCTTGTTGCCCAGGCTGGAGTGCAATGGCACTCCAGTGATTTCAGCTTGCGGTAATCTTGGCTTACTACAACCTCCACCTCCCGGGTTCAAGTGATTCTCCTGCCTCAGCCTCCCAAGTAGCTGGTATTACAGGCGTCCGCCATCACACCCAGCTAATTTGCTGCATTTTCATAGAGATGGGGTTTCACCATGTTGGCCAGGCTGGTCTCAAACTCCTGACCTCAGGTGATCCACCTGTCTCAGCCTCCCAAAGTGCTGGAATTACAGGCATGAGCCACTGCGCCCGGCCTTTTTTTTTTTGAGACTAGGTCCTGCTCTGTCATCCAGGCTAGACTGCCATGGTGAGGCAGTCTACAGCTCATTGCAATTTCCAATTCCTGGGCTCATGTGATCCTCCCACCTCAGCCTTCCAAAGTGCAGGGATTACAGGCATGAGCCACTGTGCTCAGCCCAATCTATTCCTTCCAGTGCAGCTAGAGGAATCTTTTCAAATCGGAAATCTGAGTGCATCACTCATTTGTCTTAGCTCTCTGTGGATAAAGGCCAAATCCCTAACACGTTCTGGAAGGTTTCTAGTTAAAGTGCACATCTACTACCTCCCTGGCTCTGCTCACATCCTGCTTCCCCTCCTGCTGCCCTAGATGAGCTTCCGGCCCTGGGCTAAGGCCGACGCCTCCCTCCCTGTCCTGCTTCACCCCCTCTCCTTCCTCAGGACCTTGTTCCTTTCTCATTTTTCTCTCTCTTGCCCAATCAACACACACTCTATGCTACATTACTTTGCTAAGTGTCTCGCCCAAGTCTATCAATTCCACGTCCTGGAACGCCTTCCTCACTTAGCGTCTTCGTTTTTTGAGTCCGCTCTGTTGCCCAGGCTGGAGTGCAGTGGTGCGATCTCAGCTCACTGCCACCTCCACCTCCTGGGTTCGAGCGATTCTCCTGCCTCAGCCTCCCGAGTAGTTGGGGCTACAGGCATGCTTTACCTTGCCCAGGTAATTTTTGTATTTTTAGTAGAGACAGGGTTTCACTATGTTGGCCAGGCTGGTCTTGAAATCCTGGCCTCAAGTGATCCACCCGCCTCAGCCTCCCAAAGGGCTGGAATCACAAGTGAGAACCACCATGCCCAGCCCCTCACTTAAGCGTCTAAGACATCAATGCTCATGGTTATCGTCACACTTTCCTAGATGTTTGTTCCTTTTGTGGGATCTTCCTTATCTCTATGGCTTCTGAATGCTGGAATGCCCCATCCTCAGACCTCTTCCTGACCCTGAATGTCAGGATGCCACATCTTTAGACCTCTTCCTGACCCTCAGTGTGGGGATGCCCTGTCCTCAGACCTCTTCTTGACCCTCAATGTTGGGATGTCCCAGGGTGCAGCACTCAGATCTCTTTCTTACCCTCAGTGTCAGGGTGCTGGGTCCTCAGGCCTCTTCCTGACCCTCAGCGTCCGGATGCCCCAGCGTGCAGTGCCCGGACCTCTGCTCTTCTCACTCCACAGTCCCTCCCTAGTGACCTCAGGTGATCCGCCTGTCTCAGCCTCCCAAAGTGCTGAGATTACAGGTGTGAGCCACTGTGCCTGGCTAGGATTTCTAGATTTAGAACCCCTGACTCCTAACAATCACTTCATAATTTTCTCTTTCCTACAAAAAGTGCTAAGTCTCAAAACATTATACACATTCCAACAAATGGAAAACACAATCTGACAAAATTCCTGTGAGAAATACCCCAGCACAGGAGCTATAATTTCTTGCTATTTTGATGCTGGTATTAACAAATAGGAAGGTGCCCACTCATGGAATCTGCTTCAAATCAGGTAAAAGAACAATGAGTATAGGTTACTACACCCACCACTGCGACACGAGGAGAGTAACAGACATCAGAATGCAACCCCACAGATGCTCCCAGAACTTTCCGCAGACTGCAGGTAAACCCTCTGATCTGCCTCCTGGACTTAGTACACATGGGTGCAAAATTACTACAGAAGTCTGAGCAGTACATCCATCTCCTCAAAACAGCGCAGAAGCCAGTGTGGAAAATAGCAGAACTCTGTCTGGTGCTAGAGAATAAAGAGGACAGAAATTTTAAAAAGCCTCTACGTGATCTTTGTGTCCCTTAGTATCACACATGTTCTCTCTTTGCTTAGTTAAGGAGGGAAAGAAGGGAGAGAGAAAGGAAGGGAGGGACAAGACCACCTTCTTTCTTCTCTGGAGCAGAGAAGAAAGCTATCAATAATAAGAGAAACTAAACCTTAATGAGGGTTCCTTGGTGTCAGGGATTCTTCTTCAGATAGATTCTTTTTTTTTTGAGACAGGATCTTGCTCTGTTGCCCGGGCTGGAATGAAGTGGTACGATCACAGCTCACTGCAGCCTCAACCTCCCAGGCTCATGTGATCCTCCCTCCTCAGTCTCCTGAGTAGCTGGGCCTATAGGCATATGCCACCATGTCCGGCTAATTTTTGTTTTTATTATAGGGGTCGGGTCCCACTATGTTGCCCAGGTCAATCTTAAACTCTTAGGCTCAAGTGATCCTCCTATTTCAGTCTCCCAAAGTGCTGGAATTACAGCCAAGGGCCACCAAGCCTGGCCTTTTAAGTGCTTCAGATAAATACATTTCATTTTGGGCTGGGCCAGGGATTTACACCTGTAATCCTAGTGCCTTGGGAGGATCCAGAAGGATCACATGATCCTGGGATGTCTAGGCTGAAGTAAGCCATGATCACGTACTGCTCTCCAGCCTGGGAGACAAAACAAGACACTGTCTCTTAAACATTAAATAAACAGGCCAGGTGCAGTGGCTCACACCTGTAATCCCAGCACTTAGGAAGGCTGAAGTGAGCGGATCATAAGGTCAGGAGTTCAAGACTAGCCTGGCCAACATAGCGAAACCCTGTCTCTACTAAAAATACAAAAATATTAGCTGGGCAAGGTGGCGCATGCCTGTAGTCCCAGCTACTCAGGAGGCTGACTGAGGCAGGAGAATCGCTTGGACCTGGGAGTCGGAGATTGCAGTGAGCTGAGATTGCACAATTGCATTCCAGCCAGGGCGACAGTGTGAGACGCCATCTCAAAAATAAATAAATAAATAATCTCCTTTTGTCTTTTCTCTCCTTTGGTACTTAAGACAACCTTCTGAGAGCAGCTATTATCTCTATAGTAGTCTGACCACGAAGGCTTAAAGGGAGGAAGGTGAGAATGGAATAATGTCAGGGCAACATTGAAATCTGAGTCTCCTCCCTCTAAATCCCTTGCTGGTTTTCCCAACACAGGTGGGAGAATGAGGGCTGTGAGACTTTGGAGAGTGTGTCCCCGTGGGGATCACCTGTGGCTGAGATGAACTTGTTGTAGTTCTCATAGACCAGGGTCTGCATGTCGCTGTCTAGAGCCCGGATCTGCCGCACCATGTCCGTCTCACTGTCCATCAGTTGGGCCAGAGGGCACTCTCTACGCATCTGGAGAAGTTGGGTGGTTAGTGTTTGAGTCAGGAGGCATTCATGCCCCCAGCCCTGCCTGCAGCTGATAGGCTTTCAGTGCAAGAAATCTCTGATCCACACCCCCTCCAACCACTGCCGGCTCAGGAATCCCAGGCCTCGGGCCCTAAGTGGCCTAGCTCAGGGGTTACTAGGTTCGACCCTGTTTGGTGTTTGCCAGCATTTGAAATGCTGGGGCTCGGCCTAAGCCCAGCCCCGCGCCTGTCAACGCCTGGGCCACGCCCCCAATCCTGGGCCTATCACAACATCAGCCCAGATGCCGCATCACCTTAGGCCAGTCCAATCTTGCTCACATCCCCTCAGACGCCTGAACTGCTCGTCCTCCTTGGCCGAGGCTCGACCTCTTAGGAACACCTGTTCCTCTCAACCTCACAAAAAGTCGGAGGCGCGATCTGGGGGTGCAATATATCAGGGGCCTGGTTCCCTTCCCCTCTCGCCTCACCCCTCCTACCACCTGCACACACACCTTGTCCAGGTAAACTTCCGGGTCGAAATGAGCCCCGTTCAGATCAGTCGGGTCCAGGGGGTCGGGACCCGCGGGGCGTCCCGCCGCCTCCCCTTCCGAGAGGCCGTAGTAAAGCTTCAGCATCCCATGCGCCTTCCGCCGACGTTCCGGAGCCTCAGCCTCGGGCCCTTCTGGGGAGTCCCCAGGTCCAGACCCAGGGCTAGACCCGGCGGTACCTGCCGCCGCCATCGCTCCTACTGCAGCCCACGCGCGTGAGGCTGGGAAGGGGGCGGGGAGTAGGCACTTCCGGGATCTATAAAGTTGTTGTTAAAACGAGGCAGTCCTTCAGGTGAAACGTCCCCCAGCAGCTCTGAGTCCTTCGACACAAGAGTTCCCCCGCATCTGCCTTCCTCTAGTGAAAAGGTTCCGGAAGAGCCCTGATGGGTGGAAGCATTTTGTGGAACTGCCTGGAGTTGCTGCTTTCCCAGAAGGGAGACGGGTAGTGGCTTCCCAACCTGCACCCCCGCAGGCAAGCGGCCCACGGAATATGAGCCCAGGTGCAATGAACGGATGCGGGACGTGAGGCCAGAGTAGAATGTTTCTGGGATCTTGCCACTGTCTCGATACCTGGGCAGTGGCTCAGTTTATCCCATTCCTAAAATCGGGGTACATACTTCACAGTGGGGCTGCGAGGATTAAATGCATGTACACTATCCCGTACAGTGTCTCTAGCGCAGTGCTTCTTTTATTATTTATTATTTTAAAAATTTATTTTTATTTTTATTTTTTTTAGAGACGAGGTTTCACCATGTTGGCCAGGCTGGTCTCGAACTCCTGACCTCAGGTGATCTGCCCGCCTCGGCCGCCCGCCTCGGCCTCCCAAAGTGCTGGGATTACAGGCGTGAGCCACCGCACCCCGTCTATTGTTATTTTTATTATTATTTTTGCAACGAAGTCTTGCTCTGTTGCCCAGGCTGGAGTGCAGTGGCGCAGTCTTGGCTCACTGCAACCTCTGCCTCCCGGGTTGAAGCCATTCTTCTGCCTCAGCCTCCTGCGTAGCTGGGACTACAGGCACGCGCCACTGCGCCTGGCTATTTTTGTAGTTTTAGTAGAGACAGGCTTTCACAAAATTGGTCAGGCTGATCTGAAACTCCTGACCTCATGATCCGCTCACCTTGACCTCCCAAAGTCTGGGATTACAGACGTGAGCCACCACGCCTGGCCACGCGGTGCTTCCTAAGGCCTGGTCCTCTGACCTGCATCAGAATTGCCTTCAGGACTATCTGTGGCGTGTTATAAGTCTCTGGGCTAGGCGGCACCAAACACTCCTGTAATCCCAGCACTTGGGAGGGCTGAGGCGGGTGGATCGCTTGAGCCCAGGAATTCGAGACCAGCCTGGGTAAAATGGCAAAACTTATCTGTATAAAAAATATATATACGAAAATGGCCAGGCGCGTTGGCTTACACCTGTAATCCAGCACTTTGGGAGGCCGAGGCGGGTGGATCACCTGGTCGGGAGTTCAAGACCAGCCTGACCAATATGAAGAAACCCCGTCTCTACTAAAAATACAAAATAAATTAGCTGTGCGTGGTGGCGCATGCCTGTAATTCCAGCTACTCGGAAGGCTGAAGCAGGAGAATCCCCTGAACCTGGAAGGCGGAGGTTGTGGTGAGCCAAGATTGTGCCATTGCACTCCAGCCTGGACAACAAGAGCGAGACTCCATCCCCCTGCCAAAAAAGGAAAAAAAAAAAACACAAAAATTAGCTGGGATGATGGCCCATGCATGTGGTCCCAGCTACTCGGAGGCTGAGGTGGGGGAATCACTTGAGCCATGACAGTGCCACTGCCCTCCAGCCTGGGTGACAGAGCAAGAAAAAAACAAACAAAAACCTCGGGGCTTCTCTCAGACCTAGCTTCTTTTTAGAAAGTTCCCAAGTAGTTCTGATGCACATTCACATTTAAGAACCCCTAGGGCTGGGCGCAGTGGCTCACTCCTGCAATCCCCTTCCAATCACTTTGAAAGGCAGAGGTGGGATAATCACTTGAGCCCTGGACAACATAGTGAGACAACCCCCTCTCTATTATCTAAAAACAAAGGACAGACTCAGCAGAGTTTAAGTGACTAATGGAATGTGCTGAGTGAGGGGTTGGGTGGAAATGTGAAGGATAAGTCTCAAGGTTCTCTTTTCTTTTTTTTGAGACAGAGTCTTGCTCTTGTTGCCCAGGCTGGAGTCCAGTGGCACGATCTCGTCTCCTTGCAACTTCCACCTCCCGGGTTCAAGCCTGCCTCAGCCTCCTTAGTAGCTAGGACTACAGGTGCCCGCCACCACACCCAGCTAATTTTTGTATTTTTAGTAGAGACAGGGTTTCACCATATTGGCCAGGCTGGTCTCCAACTCCTAACCTTTCAATCTACCTGCCTCGGCCTCCCAAAGTGCTGGGATTACAGGCGTGAGCCACCTGGCCTTTTTTTTTTTTTTTTTTCTGAGACAAGGTCTTGCTCGGTTGCAGTGGTGCTATCTTTGGCTCACTGCAGCCTCTGCCTCCTGGACCCAAGGGATCCTCCCACCTCAGCCTACTGATCTGCTCTCCAGGGTTCTGACTTGGATAAAAGTGCAGCTGTGCACAAAGGTGAGGAGCTCATGAGGACAGGGAACGATCTGGACTTCAGATTAGGACACACAGTTGGAATGGAGGAAAAGGAGAAAAAGACTTTCTTAAGTATCAAAGTAGCCCTTGAAACATTACTTATGATGGGCTGTTGGAGGAAGCTTGGAATGGAAAAACTCACTGGTTTACTTGTTCTTGACATTTCATGACACCTGAAAATCAAATGCAATTCATATTCCATTGTCCATAAGTTTTACTGAAACACAGTCACACCCATTTTTAACATATGATCTATATGCTTTTGCTCTATAAGAGCAGAGTTGAGACTGGGCATGGTGGCTCATGCCTGTAATCCCAGCACTTTGGGAGGCCAAGGCGGGCAGACCACCTGAGGTCAGGAGTTCGAGACCAGCCTGGCTAACATCACGAAACCCCATCTCTACTAAAAATACAAAAATTAGCCAAGCATTGTGGCAGGCATCTGTAATCCCAGCTACTTGGGAGGCTGAGGCAGGAGAATCACTTGAACCTGGGAGGTGGATGTTGCAGTGAGCCAAGATCGCGCCATTGCATTCTAGCCTGGGCGACAAGAGTGAAACTCTGTCTCAAAAAAAAAGAGCAGTCTTGAGTAGCTACCATAGAGACTTCGTGGTGGTCCAAACCTAAAACGTTTCCTATCGGATATTTTACAGAAAACGTTTGCTGACCTCTGAATCAATGGGATGTCTAAAGACCATTTAAAAATACTTGAAGATTTCAGCCTATGAAGCTATAATCTTAAGAAAACGAAAAAGGGGGCTGGGCAGTGTGGCTTATGCCTATAATCCCAGCACTTTCGGAAGCCAACACAGGTAGATCACGAGGTCAAGAGATCAATACTATCCTAGCCAACACGGCAAAAACCTGTCTCTACTAAAAATACCAAAAAAATTAGCGGGGCCATGGTGGCACATGCCTGTTCCAGCTATTCGGGAGGCTGAGGCAGAAGAATCACTTGAACCTGGAAGACGGAGGTTGCAGTGAGCCGAGATTGTGCCACTGCACTCCAGCCTGGCGACAGAGCGACTCCAGCTCAAAAAAAAAAAAAAAAAAAAAAAAAGAAAAGGGTATAGATTGAGGTCTACTCCAAGAAGTCTATAAACATTTTTAAAAGTTGGGAGAATAGGCTGGGTGGGTGGCTCACACCTGTAATCCCAGCACTTTAGGAGACTGAGGTGGGTGGATCAGAAGGTCAAGAGATTGAGACCATCCTGGCCAACATGGTGAAACCCTGTCTCTATTAAAAATACAAAAAAAAAAAAAAAAAAAAATTAGATGGTCATGGTAGCGCTCGCCTATAGTCCCAGCTACTCGGGAAGCTGAGGCAGGAGAATTTCTTGAACCTGGGAGGCGGAGGTTGCAGTGAGCCGAGAACGCACCATCGCACTCCAGCCTGGCACCTGGAGACAGAGCAAGCCTCTGTCTCAAAAAAAAAAAAAAAAAAAAAAAAAAGTTGGAGAATAATGTTAAGAAAAATCATCCAAAAATTGGAAATCCAAGAGTGTAGTGTGTCCTTTCAATGTCACACTGAAACAATGTTATTGTTTCAGAAGCCCACCCAAGGATTACTTATCCACAGGAATACACAGTTGTTTGATTTTGCTACTTACTAGTAAGGTAAATAGACTCTGAAATTACAAGGAGATATTGTCAGGAGAGATGAAAAACATGTATATCCAGTAGGAAAAGTAACCTCAAAGGGTTTAATTTTTGTCAGTAGGATATCCAGTGGATTTTGCATCTAACCTACTAATCATGTGCTAAACATTCCTCTTTATTTTATTTAATTAATTAATTTATTTCAGACTTGCTCAGTCACCCAGGTTGAAGTACAATGGCACGATCTCAGCTCACTACAACCTCTGCCTCCCAGGTTCAAGCGATTCTCCTGCCTCTGCCTCCCAAGTAGCTGGGATTACAAGCGCACACCACCATGTCTCGCTAGTTTTTTCTATTTTTAGTAGAGAAGGGGTTTCACTATGTTGGCCAGGCTGGTCTTGAACTCCTGACCTCAGGTGATCCACCCACCTTGGCCTCCCAAAGTGTTGGCATTATAGGCATGAGCCACCGTGCCCGGCCTAACATTCCTCTTTAAATGCCTGTCCTGTCGGGCTCCTCATGTGCATCACCACCTTATCAAATGGGAATCCCCTCACTGATGAGTTAAAGATCTTTCTTTTTTTTTGAGACAAGGTCTCACTATGCCCCCACGCTGGACTATAATGGTGCAAGCAGGGCTTGAATTTCTAGGATCAAGTGATCCTCCCGCCTCAGCCTCCCAAGTAGCTGGGCCACCACACCCAGCAAATTTCATTTTTTTAAATTTTTTTATTTTTATTTTTTTTTAATAAACGGGGTTTCACCATGTTGGTCAGGCTGGTCTTGAACTCCCGACCTCAGGTGATCCGCCCGCCTTGGCCTCCAAAGTGCTTGGATTACAGGCATGAGCCACCACGCCCGGCCCATTATTAAAAATTTTTTAGTAGAGAGAGGCCGGGCGTGGTGGCTCATGCCTGTAATACCAGCACTTTGGGAGGCCAAGGCAGGCAAATCATGAGGTCAAGAGATAGAGACCATACTGGCCAGTACAGTGCAACCCCGTCTCTGCTAAAAAACACAAAAATTAGCCAGACATGGTGGGGTGCACCTGTAGTCCCAGCTCCTCAGGAGGCTGAGGCAGGGAAATTGGGGAAGCAGGGGTTGCAGTGAGCCAAACTTGGGCTATTGCACTCCAGCCTGGTGACAGAGCGAGACACCATCTCAAAAAAAAAAAAAAAAATTTAGTAGAGAGGTCTCACTATGTTGCCCAGGCTGGTCTCAAACTCCTGAGCTCAAATGATCCTCTCACCTCAGCCTCCCAAAGTGCTGGGATTACAGGCATGAGCCACTGCACCCGGCCCAATAAATTTAGTTATGTGTTCATTCTATATTTAGACACAGTTTTTAACTTTTTGAAAGTACACTTTGGGCCGGGCGTACTAGCTCACGCCTGTAATCCAAGCACTTTGGAGGCCAAGGCAGGCAGATCACCTGAGGTCAGGAGTTCAAGACCAGCCTGACCAACATGGTGAAACCCTGACTTAAAAAAAAAAAAAAAAAGAAAGTACACTTTGACAAATCATATGGTATTTTAAAAAATGCTTCAAACTTATACATATATATGTGTGGGTGGGAGATCCCGTAGGAGACCCTGCAAGTGCTGAGGCGAGGGTCTGAAGCCTCAGCCTGTTCCCATATAAATATCGAACTAGAAAAGAATTAGTTATAGTTACATAGTTATTCCTATAATCATAAATAATCACATACTCATATGTAATCACAGACATACATATACTCAATATAATCTTTTAATTTTACTAATGATTCTCATGTCATGAAGTGTGGAAATGAAGTGCCATTGGGAAGGAAGTGACCCGAAGGCAAGAGGCTCTAAGCCCTCTGTCACGCCCTGGTAAGAGCTGCTGGAGCGCCAGTGCTGGGAAAGCGCCTGCTGTTTAGCCAGTTAGGGAAGGAGATGTCCAAGATGTCCAAGACATCTCCTTCCTCAGGGGAGTGAGGAGAAAATTCCACTCCTCCAAGCTCTTGCGGTAGGCCTGATGGCTGTCAGGGATGCCCGCAGACATCCAGGGGCTTAATTGTCTCTATGCGGTGCTGCGCTTCAGCGGTCACGTTCCATGTCTACCTTCATGTTCTGCTTCTGCACTTGGTTCCTCTTTTTCTTAGAAGATAACAATCAGTAATAGTAACATAAATCTTAATGTCCATGTTATTTCCTGACAAGTATGGAAAAAGTGCTGACACATTAAGTTTTCTCCTCGCCTCGGCTACTTGAAAGTCCTGGGCCCCCATCTCTAAGACACGTGATTTACTTGACCCTATCACTGACCACCAATGCCTGGCCCTACCTGCCCTGCTCCCTGCTTTGTACTCAGTAATAAGTCAGAGTGTCCAAGCACTCGAAGCCACTGCCAGACTCCCTGGGCCCAAACTCTTTTTTCTCTTTCTTGGTGTCTTGTGTCTTTTATTTACACAGTTTCTCGTTTCCACACCAGTAGAGAGGGGCTCACAGGACCCAGTAGGGCTGGACCCTCTATATATGTACATCTAGATTTATGAAGTTACCATTACCATTACACAGAGAAGGAACTTAAAAGATGCCAACTCACCAAACTGGTGAAGGGGTTACCTCAGTGGTGGGGATGCAGCAGAAAGACTGTTCCATTTTCCTCTGGATGCTTGTGTATTATGCAAGTATTTTACAAGAACATATTCAGATATATATATATACACTTTTTTTTCTTTTTGAAGACAGAGTTTCACTCTTGTTACCCAGGCTGGGGTACAATGGTGAGATCTTGGCTCACCGCAACCTCCGCCTCCCAGGTTCAAGCGATTCTCCTGCCTCAACCTCCCGAATACCTGAGATTACAGACATGTGCCACCATGCCAGGCTAATTTTGTATTTTTAGTGGAGATGTTGGTCAGGCAAATCTTGAACTCCTCACTTCAGGTGATCCACCCACCTCAGCCTCCCAAAGTGCTGGGATTACAGACATGAGCCACCACACCTGGCCTATATTAATATATTACATGAATAATTTTTTTTTTAATTAGGAGCTAGGGACTACAGGCACAAACCACCATGCTCAGCAGTTTTTTTTTAAGAGATGGGGTCTTGCTGTCTCCAAAGCTGGTCTTGAACTCCTGGCCCAAATCAATCCTCCCACTTGGGCCTCTGAACGTGCGGGGGCTGCAGGTGTGAGCTACCATGCCCAGCCTAGTTCTCATCTCTTACGTGCATGGAGGAAATTTTTTCTTGCATCTGACCCTGCTCACTCAGCACAGCCTAAGGCAGTATTGGATCTTCGTTTCAGTACTGACTCCCTCCCTCACTGGCTATGACAGCTTGAGGAAGCCCATCCCTCCCTCCGCCTCAGACTCTAGTGTCAAATAGGATTTATCCTACCAGCCCCAGCTGTCTCAGGGGATTCTTGGACTGACGGAGGTGAAAGTGCTCCAAGCACCTGTAGGTGGCAGAGAGGAAAGCTGCTCAGCATCGGGTCCTGTAAGAACATCTGGGGAGAGAATGGAAAAGCCAGGTGCCCTCTGGACCACACCTGGGGAGGGCATGGGGAAGGTCCCAGAACAGCTCTGAAGAATCTGTTGACCCTTCCCTTCTCGTAATTCTTCTCCACCAGAGAGTCAAGCAAATACTTGGAACTTGCGATCCAGCCCAGGCCTCCCCTTACCTGGGAATGCCTTCCAGCTATGCAGCTGGGTCCTAATCTCTCATTTGCCTAAGACTTCCGTGGCTCTATACCATGAACCTCAACTTTTGTTTTTTGAGACAGAGTCTCACTCTGTTGCCCAGGCTGGCGTGCAGTGGTGCAATCTCAGCTCACTGCAACCTCTGCCTCCCGGGTTCAAGCAATTCTCCTGCCTCAGCCTCCCAAGTAGCTGAGATTACCGGCACCCGCCACCACGCCTGGGTAATTTTTTTTGTTTTTTTTGTATTTATAGTAGAGACAGGGTTTCGCCATGTTGGCCAGGTTGGTCTCGAGCTCCTGACCTCAGGTGATCCACCCACCTTGGCCTCCCAAAGTGCTGGGATTACAGGCGTGAGTCATCACGCCCAGCTGCCCCTCAACTTTTCTGAGCCCCCGTTCATCTGTAGACTGCGCTCACACTGCCTCCATTGTGAGAAAATTGAGATGTGCACAAAAGTGTCTAGTGTGAGGACAGGACGACTAGGGTTGCTGCCCCTTCGCTATCGCCACGGGCCCCCACTAGTCTCACAATTCAAAGCACCCCCTACCACCCGTGAAGCAGTCCTGCGTTGGCTGAAATCAGCCTGTGTTCTAGAATCTTGCCCCCTCCGCTGTCCTCCCGGTTCTAGAATCCCACTGCTACTCCAGGCCAGGCACTCTAGAATCAAAGGCGCTGGCTGCTTTTCCTGGGCAGGGCCTGCTTGCTCCAGCTCTCCAGTCTGACTCGCGTGTACACTGTGGGCGAGATGCGGCTGCGGGACCGTGTCGCCACATTCTTCTTCCCAAAAGGCATGGTGCTCACCACGGCTGCACTGAAGCTCTTCTTCCTACACCTGGGCGTCTTCATCAGCGACACGCACAACTTCTGCATCACTCACCACTACGACCGCATGAGCTTCCACTACACGGTCGTCCTGATGGTAAGCTCAGGGCAGAGACTCAAGGGCTGGCTGTGGGAGGCCCGAGGGGCTGACGGAAACCCCACTGTTGTGTCAGGGGGCCACTCTCCCACTGGATGGGCCTACAGTTCTCCCAGGTGATCTGCATCTGCTGGGCCGCCACGGGGTCACTCTACGCTGAGATGACAAAAAACAAGTATATCTGCTGCTCTGCCATGACCATCCTGAGTGAGTGGCAAGAGTAGGAGGGTGCAGGGGGGCAGGGAGCTTCTGAACCCTGCAATGTAGCAGGCAGTAGGCAGGGAAGGGTACTGGGACTGACGGGAGCTCTGTCCTCCACCCAGTCCTCAATGGAGCAATGTTCTTCAGCCGCCTGTCCTTGGAGTTTCTGGCCATTGAGTACCGGGAGGAGAACCACTGAGGCCTGGGGCGTTGGAACAGGGCCGAGGAGGGGAAGGAAAAGGCTGCCTCGGGTGTTTTAATAAAGTTGCTGTTTATTGCCACCTGCCAACTCCTTCATGGGGTGAGGGGTGGGAGGCTGGAAACTCAGGGGAAAGCAAGTCAAGACAAATGCTTGACTCACGGGGACTCCAGGCCTGGCCTGCAGCCACTCTGGTGGACTCAGCTTTGGGCCTGGGGTCTTAGTGTCTTAGGCCTGAGGGAGAGGAGCAGTGAAGAGGTGCCCCCAGCCTCCCCGCCACCCCGCCTCTCCTCCACAGGACCCAAGTCCTAGGCTGGCCTAGCCACAAGCAAGGGGGCTCAGGAGGGGCCCACGCGGATGTGAGGGTTCATGAGCGGGTCCAGGTTGGGATCGCTGTCAGCTGCGGCCCGGCCAAGGCGAGACATGAGGGCAAGGAGGGCCAGGAAGCCCAGCAGCCCCAAGAGCAGCAGCAGCCCCGCCCGCTGGAGCAGGGTCAGCGGCCGCTTCCGAGACCCGGCCCGGCTCCTGGGGGGATGAGGGGAAAATCAGGTCAGGCCCCAGCCCCCAGCGGCCCCCACGGCATGGAGAGAAGCCCTGGTCACCACCCATTCCTGAGCCTTCGCCTCCTCGTCTGTGCCTCAGGTATGATCACTCCTATACCTGCCACCATAGGGTGCCATTGTGCAGCTCAGACCAGCGGAGGCACACGACTGTGTTCCGCAAACCAGAATGTGTCAGGCGTCGGGCAGAGTTACAAAGATTAGGGGGTGTCAGATCAGGAAGGGGCCTCAAAGAGGCTGAGTCCAAACCTCCTGTGTGGGAGGCACAGAGACAGCCCCAGAGAGAAACAAACCACAGCTTTTGCTGTGCAGCCAAGGCCTCTCTGCACAGCACCAGGTACTGTTCCTTTCCAGAACAAGCCCCTTTTGTCACGAAACTGTCCCTCCCAAGGCCTCTGGCTCCTAGTCCCTGTCTACCCCTTCGGGGCACTCTGCCCTGCCTGACCCTCTGTACCTTAGCAGTTGGGCCAGCCAACCCAAGGCAGGCCGGCGTCGGTACTTATCATCGTCACAGTCTCCGTGGAGGCCTGGTGTCCGGTCATCATCCCGCGTGTCATACACCTTCCTTGGGGCTATAGGGTAGAGCCACTAGCTTCAATAGATTCAGGAAAACTGGCCACTTCGGGGAGGGCTGGGGGGATCACCTGCCTTCCTCAGCCTGACAGAGCATCTCAGAATTGTGAGGAGATACTGGCAGGGCCTGGTTTGAGGAAAGGTTCCTCCAGGTGGGTCTCTGGATCCTCAAGCTCCCCCCACACAAACCACTACACCCTTTTTTATCCTTCTGTGGCCTGGATAACTCCCAGGCTCACCATGAGTCGAGGGCTCAGGACTGCCCATGTGGATCACTGTGTGCTGCTCGGGCCGGCCTGGGGAAGCCGGGGGATGGGGGGCCTGGCTGTAGAAGGCTGGGGCAGCAGAGGCGCTGTCTGCCTCCTCTGGTCCAGGGGTACTGCTGGCTGTGGGCAGGAAGAGAGCTGTCAGCAGAAGCGGGTAGAGCTGAGGGGTTGAGCATTTGACTGCAGACCAAGAGAGCTGTCAGCACAGCAGGGAGGCTAAAGCTCAAACAGCCGGTAGAAGCCACCACTTACCATTAAAGCTGGACCAGTCAGAGAAGTTGGAGGTGTTGAGGGGCTCAGGCTCTGGGCTCACCACCTCATCGATCTGGAGGAAGGAATCTGGGTCACCAGGCTGCCTAGTACTGTCCCCACCCACCCATCTAGCTCAGGTGGGGCCCAGGGCAGATGGATGGTCAGGGGGACTCTCACCAGAGGGAGGCCCAGTCCTGCCCGGGCCCAGTTGACTGTGGCCAGCTTCTCTCTCAGTGTGGAGGCCACAGGGCCAGCCAGGTTGCTTGGGGGGAAGATGGGGCCATTGCAGCTCGGGCACTGGTAGCCGGCAGGTGCCGTGTTTCGGGGTAGCTGGGCAGCACGTTCATTGAGGCAGGCCCAGTGAAAGAGATCTTAGGGCCCATGAGACAGGGGAGAAGAGACATAAGGAAGAGGACGCTTAGGGCTCCTAGCCTAGCATCAGCCCCCAGACCACTGCAGGGACATATGGACACGTATATGTGTACCAGAGCCTTCTCCTCCTGCTCCTCCTCCCCTAAAGGTCCATTTCATCAGTGTTCCCTAAAACGTCAGTCTTCTTGGCTACCACCATCTAAGTCCAAGCAGCTGCTACCAAGCTGTCCAGTTCACAGGGGTGAGGTTGGGTGGCAAGAAAATGCCACCTCCTGTTGAAGTGAGTCCTCTCTGGGCCTGCACTCATCATACTCTTTGGGCTAATGGCTAATAATGAACAGTTTCAAAAAAGTTCCTCGATATACACACAGGCACACATATACATGTACATATCGATGTGCACAAATGCACATGTGCTTATAAGCACACACTCAAACACAAGTGGCATTCCCTATTATCTAGACTATGGGCACCACAGCCCTCACACATACACAGCTATACACTCACAGGTTTGCTCACACTCAGGCACCCTCAACCATGCATTCTCTTGCACTCCCACAACATACCTGTATTCATATGTTCACATATGTACATTTACCCATTCACTCATCCCTCAAGTACTAATCAACACACTAACACTCATTTAAACACACCACGTTCACTAAATGCCTGCAAGCACATACACGCACTCACAAGGAGAAACACATATGGAGCTGTCTCTTGCATGTGTTCCTTCAATAACTGGAGCTGCCAGGCGCAGTGGCTCCTGACTATAATCCCAGCACTTTGAGAGGCTTAGGCGGGTGGATCACCTGAGGCTGGGAATTCGAGACCAACCTGACCAACAAGGAGAAACTCTGTCTCTACTAAAAACACAAAATTAGCCGGGCTTGGTGACGTATGCCTGTAATCCCAGCTACTCAGGAGGCTGAGGCAAAAGAATCGCTTGAACCTGGGAGGCAGAGGTTGCGGTGAGCCCAGATCATGCCACTGCACTCCAGCCTGGACAACAAGAGTGAAATTCTGTCTCAAAAACAAAAACAAAAACAAAAACAAAAACTGGAGCTAAGGCTCTTACCCCAGATTCAGGTCAAAGTCATGACACATATGTCTGATGACTTCTTTTAGCTAACCGATTCTGTTTAGCCCTGGAATCAGTGTTGGATCCTAAATATCTGAAACCTTGAAAGCTACATGCTGGTCTGGCTAGCTAATAGTCACAGCCACCACCATACCCATAAGCTTGACTGGCTCTCGCTCAACCCTCCAGATTAGCAGTGTCTTAATTTTCAGGAAAGAGGAACTAGGAGCTTTACTTTTTAGGAAAGACAGTGAGGCCTAAAAAGGAAGAATAACTTGCCTGAACTTACAGAGCAGGTTAAGGAACTTTAACAGGACTAGAATCTGGGCTCTGAGACTTGGGGGAATCATTGTCTTGCTGCTTGAGAAGGGCCTGGAAACCAGTCACCAAGCTGGCCCCTGAGGCTGGCCTGATCCCCCCAAGGTGCCAAGGCCTCACCATAGCAGACAAGGCGGGTCGTCTCCCGGCTGGCCAGGGGTATGTTGCACAGGCGGCAATTGGGGTTGTAGTCGCTATCTTGGAGCCACTGCAGGTAGGACTGGACGATGCACTGGAGTGGAAGAGAGATGTCACAACTGGTGCTGGTGCTGCTCGGCCTATCACCCCAAGGTCCAACAGCCTCTTTTTCTCTAGTCACAGAGGAGACTCATTCTTTCATTTGTTCAATCAATAAACATTTATTGAGCACATCCTGTGTGCCAGACTCTCTCTTGGGGCCGGGGGATATATTAGTGAACAAAATAAACCAAGTCCTTGCCCTCGTGGGGCTTACATTCTAGCGCGGGGCCCCTCATGGATTTGGAGGAAGCCAATACCGCCTGCCCACCCAGTGCCGTGCTCAACCGCTCCCCTGAAGGCCCCACCTTGGCATGATTGGCTACCAGGCAGTGTTCGCAGACGTTGACCCGATGTTCGAAGCAGAACAGGTTGGTCACCTTTCTCTTGGGGCACTTACAAAGCCCCATGATCGATCCTGGGAAAGGGAGTTGGTAGGAAGCCAGGTTCTGGTGGCCGCCACTGCGCTCTCACCAGCCCAGTTTCCACTTAACTCCCCAACACCTCTCACATTCGCCCGGACCTCAGATTCCTGCTCACTGCCCTTCCTTAGGCGGGGAAACATTCCCAGCCTAAATCCCTCCTCCGGCGACCCCTCAATCCTTCTGGTTTCCGCCCCCGGCCAGGTGCCTCCATCAACGACTCCCCGATACCACCGGCCCCGCCCCCCAAGGCCCCTCCTGAGCCCCACCCCCTCCAAGCCCCGCCCCTTCTCTACAGACCCCAGTCTCTGTGTTTTCTGATCGGCCGCTGCACCGGTTCCGAAGGGCGCTAGCGATGGTTCGAGGAGCAGTAGGGCAGGGAACACGCTCCCCGAGGCTCCTGCTCCGCTCCCTTCAGCCTCGGCCGCCCCGATTACCCCTCTGCTGCCACGTCTCTTCCGGGTGCGGCGCGCGCTGATGACGCCATCGCGCTCCTGGGCCACGCCTCCATGACTCTAGAAGTGAAGCTGGGTGGAAAAGACCGGGGGATCCGAGCACCGCTGACCTCTCGCCCTACGTCACTTCCGCTTCCTTCGCCGCAGGGCGGGTAATTCGAAAGTTTCTTGCAACCAGTGGCCCTTCGGGTTGGCGCGCGCCCGGGGCGGCGGCGCTGGAGGAGCTCGATACGGAGCCTAGTTATGTCTGGGAGGCGAACACGGTCCGGAGGGGCCCCTCAGCGCTCCGGTGAGCGGAGGGCGCGCGGGAGACATGAGGTCGAGCCGTTTGGGGGACGCGGTCCTGTGAAAGATGGCCCTTCCCTCCCGCTGCTGCCGCCGCCGGAGGAAACGCCCTTAAAAGGGCTTGTTTGGGAATCTTCTCGCTTTCTCTAGAATCTGTTCTCTGGACTCTAAGACCTAGAGTCCTCCTTTACCTCGTAACTTTTTTCTCTTTCCAGGGCCAAGAGCCCCATCTCCTACTAAGTCTGTGCGAAGGTCCCAACGGAAATCAGGCTCTGATCTCCCGAGCATCCCCGCTGAAATCCGGCCAAAGGTGAGCCCCACGTTTCTCACTTCTCCCCTTGCGGCCCGTCACCTAATGTAGAGCTCATCTTCATCCTTCTTCTCCAGACACCCAGTGCGGCTGCAATCAGAAAGCCCATCGTCTTGAAGAAGATTGTGGCCCATGCTGTAGAGGTAAAACCTAAGATGGGACGTTGTGGATTGGTAGGTGGGCAAAACCAGCTATGTGATCAATTGGTATTGTCACCCGCAGGTACCAGCTGTTCACTCGCCTCGCAGGAGCCCTAGGGTGAGTTCACTTTCATCTACTTAGTTGAGTAAAACCAGGGTCACTCCAGAGCTGGACAGTACACATTGGCTGCTCACATCTGCCCAGGGAGCTGTTTTGCAGTACTGCCGGAAGTTTGCCTTTGGGCACCTGCATGCATTGCCAGTCTTGATTACTCCCTGAAGACTTACTACACTTAACTTTTTATGCCTTGTGTATTTCTACTATTTTTCCGGAACTTCTTTTTTTTTTTTTTAAAGACAGGGTTTCACCATGTTGGTCAGGCTGGTCATGAACTCCCGACCTCAGGTGATTCGCGCGCCTTGGCCTCCAAAGTGCTTGGATTACAGGCGTGAGCCACCACGCCCGGCCTGGAACTTCTTTTAAAAGCTGAGCTGTGTCTTAACTGCAAGTACCGTCTTTCTAATCCATTTTGTCATCAGTTTTCATTTATGGGTGGTCTAAGATAAGTCACGTGTATGATATTTTTACAGCTTTAGCAGAAGTTATTATCAGAGGATGTTTCATTAATAGAAAATCTGGGTCAGGTGCAGTGGCTCACACCTGTAATCCCAACACTTTGGGAGGCTGAGGCAGGTGGATCACTTGAGGTCAGGAGTTCAAGACCAGCCTGGCTAACATGGTGAAACCTCGTTTCTACTAAAAATACAAATACTAGCTGGGCGTGGTGGTAGGCACGTGTAATGTGGCTACTCAGGAGGCCGAGGCAGGAGAATCACTTGAATCCAGGAGGTGGAGGTTACAGTGAACCATAATCGTGCCATTGCAGTCCAGCCTGGGTGACAAGAACAAGACTCTGTCTTAAAATTATAAAAAAAAAAAAAAAAAAAAAAAAAGCCACTTGCGGTACCTTATGCCTATAATCCCAGCACCACTTTGGGAGGCTGAGGCGGGTGGATCACGAGGTCAGGAGTTGGAGACCAGCCTGGCCAACATGGTGAAACCCTGCCTCTGCTAAAAATACAAAAATTGGCCAGGCATGGTGGCGCATGCCTGTAGTCCCATCTACTCAGGCTGAGGCAGAAGAATTACTTGAACCCAGGAGGCAGAGGTTGCAGTGAGCCAAGATCATACCCCTGCACTCCAGCCTGGGTGACAAAGTGAGACTCCGTTTCAAAAAAAAAAAAAAAACAGAGTTGTTCCAGGCCAAGGAAGCCACGTTTGCAGAGACTGGAAATTTAAAGAAAAATCACAAGGTTTGGAGAATAGCAATTTGTTTAGTGTCTGCAGCAGACCTCAGCGCGGGGGGTGGGGTGGGAAGCACCCTACAGCAGAGCAGATCCTGATGAGGCACAAAACCCACACTCAGGGATTGGGCTTCATTCTTGGATCTGTGGGCAGCCTTTGGAGAGTTCTGGTAAGGTACAGACTGAGTCAAGTTTGAGTGTTTTAAGAAAGATCCCTCTGGGAGTTGTGGAGTGATTGGTTTGGAGAAGGGCCACCCTGGGGCTCCAAGACCAGTGGAATGATGCGAAGTTCAGAAATCCTGAGGCGTGA
>PVKV010013009.1:17706-63116 GCA_004027835.1 Alouatta palliata | reverse complement strand
TTTTTTTTTTTTTTTTTTTTTTTTTTTTTGAGACGGAGTTTCGCTCTTGTTACCCAGGCTGGAGTGCAATGGCGCGATCTCGGCTCACCGCAACCTCCGCCTCCTGGGTTCAAGCAATTCTCCTGCCTCAGCCTCCCGAGTAGCTGGGACTACAGGCACGTGCCACCATGCCCAGCTAACTTTTGTATTTTTAATAGAGACGGGGTTTCACCATGTTGACCAGGGTGGTCTCGATCTCTTGACCTCGTGATCCACCCGCCTCGGCCTCCCAAAGTGCTGGGATTACAGGCTTGAGCCACCGCGCCCGGCTGCCACTTGATTTCTAATTAACTGCAGCAATAATATAGTTCAGTGTATAAACTTCAGTTTATATAAGCTTATAATTATTTAGCTAGAATTAACATAGGTCTCCCCCTGGCCATCTTGACCCACACATGATTCTTCCTTTTTCTTCTTGCTATGGTTTGAATGTGTGTCCCCTGCAAATCTCATGCTGAAATGTGATTCTCAGTGTTGGAGGTGGGGCCTGTTGGGAGGTGACTAGATGATGAGGCTGTGACAGAAACAGATGCTGGCATCGTACTTCCTGTACAGCCTGCAGAACTGTGATCCAATTAAACTTCTTTTCTTTCTAAATTAACCAGCCTCAGGTATTTCTTTATAGCAATGCAAAAATGAACTAACACATTTCTCTTGGCCGATTTACAAAGCAAGTATATACACGTGTGTGTATGTATATGTTTGCATGTACATATGCATGTATTCTTGGGCCTAAAACATATGAATACTTTGCAATAACAGAACAAAGGCAGTAACTCGGGGCAAAATATTGGAATAGGAAAATAACACCAGACGGTAACTCAAACACACAAGAACGAATAAAAAGTATCAAGGTAAAGAAGAAGTTAAATATAACAAATGCTATAAATATATACTTTCTCCTCTTTTTCCATCTTTAGTAGACACAAGATTATATAAAGTAATAATTGTAACAACGTATTTTTGGGTTTGTAGAATAAAAAGATTTGGTATGTATAACAACAATAGCACAAAAAAGGGGAAAGAGGAAGTGAGTAACATTTCTGTATCTCAGTGGGTTTAAGTTACTGCTGTCCCTTGGTATACACAGGGGATTGATTCCACACTGCTCCCCACACCCATGTATCCCATAGAACTCACATACTCAGTGAGGATTATGGGTAAAAATATATAGCAGCATAAATTTATATTTTAAAAAATATGAATTTTTAAAGTTCTGTCTGCCTTGTAGAACCTGCATATACAAAAAGCCCTTCATAGACACAGGTTTCACATTCATTGGACAAACCTTCAAGCCAAGTTTGGTTGAAAAAGATTCATGTGTAAGTAGGCCCGCATAGTTTAAATCCACATTGTTCAAGGCTTAACTGTAGTATAAATCTGAAGCTGATTCTCATAGGTTAATATGTATAGGTAAGCTCTAGACTAAAGAGTAAGAAAAATTCAAAAGCCTACAGTGAAAAGAAATGATTAAATGAGTTTGAAAATGTTACACTAGACAATATTCATTTAATGCAAAAGAAATTAGTAAACGAGTAATAGAGGAACAAAAAAGACATGAGACATATGGAAAACAAAAAGTAAAATGGCAAAAATAATCTACCTTTATGAATAATATTAAATGTGAATGATTAAAAGATCCAGTTGAAAGGTAGGGATTATCAGATTGGATAAAAAAGATCCAACTACAGATGCTCTCAGCCTGCAATAGGGTTATGTCCTGATAAACTCATCATAAGCTGAATATATTATAAGTCAAAAATGCATTTAATACATCTAGCCTACTATATCATAGCTTAGCCTAGCCTACCTTACACATGCTCGGAGCATTTCCATTAGTATGGCTGTCAGGGAGCTGCAGCTTGCTGCCACTGTCTGGCAACACAACAGAGTATTGTACTGTATATTGCTAGCTCAAGAAAAGATCAAAATTCAAAGTATGATTTCTACTGAATGCATGTCATTTTCACACCGTCGTAAAGTTAAAAAATCGTAAGTTAGGCAGGGCGTGGTGGCTCACGCCTATAATCCTAGCACTTTGGGAGGCTGAGGCGGGCAGATTACAAGGTTAGGAGTTCAAGACAAGCCTGGCCAATATGGTGAAACCCCATCTCTCCTAAAAATACAAAAATTAGCTGTGCATGGTGGCGGGCACCTGTAGTCCTAGCTACTCAGAAGGCTGAGGCAGGAGAATCACTTAAACCCGGGAAACGGAGGTTGCAGTGTGCCAAGATCGCACCACTGCACTCCAGCCTGGGCGACAGAGTGAGACTCCATCTCAAAAAAAAAAAAAAACCAAACATAAGCTGAACAATTGTAAGTCAGGGACCATCTGTATATGTTGTCTACAAAATACCCACTTTAGATTCAAAGACACAAATATGTTGAAAGTAAAAGTGTGGGAAAAGATATGTCATGCAAACAGCAAACATAAAAAAGAGCTGCAGTGGCTACACTAATGTCAGACAAAACAGACTTTAAAACAAAAAAGCACTAGAAATAAATAGGGACATTTTATAATCAAAGTATCAATCCATCAGGAAGCTACAACAATTATAAATATACATACACCTAACAGCAGAGCCCCACAACATGGGAAGTAAAAACTGACAGAGTTGAAAGAATGAATACACAATTTAACAATAATAGTGAGACACTTCAATATCCCACTTTCTATCATAGATAGAACAACTAGGCAGAAGATGAACAAGAAAACCCAAGAGCGCTACACACAAATTTGACCTAACACACATTGGTAGAACATTTCACCCAACAGCAACAAAATACACATACTTAAGTGCGCATGAAGCAATCTCAGGAGGAGATCCTATGTCAGGTCATAAAACAGGCCTCAATGAATTTAAAAGGACATAAATAATACAAAGTATGCTCTCCAACCACAGGAACAAAAATAGAAATTAGTATCAGAGAGAAATGTGGAAATACACAAATATGCAGAAATAAAACAACATACTGCTAAGTAACCAATGGGTCAAAAAATAAAGCACAAGTAAATTCACAATTTTAGATGAATGAAAATGAAAATAAACATACTCACCCTTATTGGACATGGCAAAAGCAGTACTTAGAGGGAAATTTATAGATTAACTTCCTATATTAAAAAAGAAGAAATATCTCAAATCAATAACCTAATCTTCTATATTAAGACACTGTAAAAAGAAGAGAACTAAACTTGAAGCAAGAGAAAGGAAATAGTAAGAGTTACAGCAGAAATTAAAGAAACAGCAAATAGAAAAGCAATAAACAAAATGAAGTTTATGCCTCAAAAAAATCAGTAAAATTGACAAACCTTTAGCTAGACTGAGTAAGATTACGACAAGACAGGTTACAAAAAATCAGAAGTAAAATAGGGGCATCACAACTGGCCTTATAAAATAAAGGTAATTTAGGAATCAAATAAAATAATTACATGGAAATGCTAACTGTATGCCAACACATTGGATAACCTAAATGAAATGGACAAATTACTAGAAGGTACAACCAACCAAAAATGACTACAAAAGAAATACAAGGCTGGGTATGGTGGCTCATGTCTATAATCACAGCACTTTGGGAGGCCCAGGCAGGCAGATAACTTGAAGTCAGGAGTTCAAGATGGGTGAAACCCTGACTTTACTAAGAAAAAAACCCAAAAAACAAATCAGCCAATGCGGTGGTGCATGCCTATAATCCCAGCTACCTCGGAGGCTGAGGCACAAGAACTGCTTGAACCCAGGGGTGAAGGTTTCAGTGAGCCAAGATCATGCCACTGCACTCCAACCTGGGCGACAGAGTGAGACTCTGTCTCAAAAAAAAAAAAAAGAAAGAAAGAAATAGAAAATCATAATAGATCTATAAAAGTAAAGAGATAAACTAGTAATCAAAAAACTTTGCCCAAAGGAAATACTGTGGTTGGAGGCCTAGTGGTTTCCCTGGTGAATTCTGCCAAACATTTAAAGAATAATTCATACCAATACTCCACAATTTCTTCCAAAAAATAGAAGAGGGGGGAACTTATTATTTGAGGCCACTATTATCCTGATACAAGGCCAGAAAACATTATAAGAAAAGAAAAATACAGAGTAATATTCCTCACGAGCAGAGATGCAAAAAGCCTCAACAAAATACTAGAAAATCAAATAATCAAAGAAACATAAAAAGAATTTTACACCAGTACCAGTGGGCTTTACTCCAGGAATGCAAGATGCGTTTAAAGTTCAAAAAATAATTAATGTACTACCCCATATTAATAGAAAAATTAACAGAAAATACATGTTTGTCCCAATACTTGCAGAAAAAACATTTGACAAAATTCAGCATCCATTCATGATGATTTTAATAACACTAAGCAAACTACAAATGTCAAGCAATTTCCTCAATCTGATAAAGAACATGTGAGATAAACCTACAGTTTGCATCATAATGTGAAAGGCTGAATCTCAGAATAGAATCTTAGTTGGGATAAATCTTTATCTTCTACCTACGTATTATATCCATCATTGAAAGTAAAATATTAAAATCTCCAACTGTTACTGAATTGTTTCTCTTTTTAATTCTGTTAATTTTTGCTTCATGTATATTGGGGCTCTGCTGTTAGGTACATGTATGATCATAATTGTTATGTTTTTGTGATAGTTGAACTTTTCATCATTATAAAATTTCTGTATCTCTACTAACATTTTTTGTTTGTTTGATTTAAAGTCTAATGGTCTGATATGAGTATAGCCATTCTGACTCTCTTAGATGGTTGCTGTTTGCAGGGTATAGCACTTTGGATACTCTTACTTTAAACCTATTTGTGTCTTGTGTCTTTGAATCCAAGGCATGTCTCTTGTAGTCACCATATAGTTTGATCTTTTGAGAAAAAATCCAGTCTGACAATCTCTTTCTTTTGATTAATCCATTCTTCAATATGCATAAACATATATATTGTTTCGCATTTTTAATTCTAGAATTTTAAATTAATTTTTAAATAGATTCTGATTCTCAGCCGGGCGTGGTGGCTCATGTCTGTAATCCAAGCACTTTGGAGGCCAAGGTGGGCGGATCACCTGAGGTCAGGAGTTCAAGACCAGCCTGACCAACATGGTGAAACACCGTCTTTAAAAAATAAAATAAAAAGAGGCCGGGCATGGTGGCTCATGCCTGTAATCTAAGCACTTTGGAGGCCAAGGCGGGAGGATCACCTGAGCTCGGGAGTTCAAGACCAGCCTGACCAACATGGTGAAACCCCATCTTTTAAAAATAAAAATAAAAATAGAAAAAAAAATTTTTTAAACCATTTTTTAAGTCTGTCTCTGATAACACTAATAACTGGATAATCTGTGAATATTTTTATTGCCTTTTCCCTCATAGTTTAGATTTTTAACATTCTTTGTAATTTTTGACACAATGTCAGATATTAGATATGATACATTTTATCGTATCTGGATTACATATTCCTGGTGGGAAGATAGAATGGTGGCAGGCAGACCACATTAATTCAATCATTCAGTTGACTTGAAGCTAAGTTACGATTTTTATAAGGTATAATATACTCTGATTCTTCCCTGTTTGTAACTCTACAGAGTTCTTAAACGAGATCCTGGGATATGTAGTAGGGCCTTTCCCTGTTGAAGGGCCCTGAAATAACATTTTTACCTCTCAACACCATAAGGCAAAAAACAAAATCTTTTTTTCTGGCTTTCAGCAAGTTTCTTTTCTTTTCTTTCTCTCTCTCTGAGCAATCCAAGAATTCAGCAAATACTCAAGAGGAAAACAAGGAAAGTGTCAGGCTCACCTCTCTGAACTTCCTGTCTTCAGATCTCTGCTCTCCCAAGTGCTGGTTGCTTTAAAGGCCCTAATTGTTTTTGTTTCTCCAGTCCTGTGTGGTTGGCATAACTTGTTTGCTTCTCTGATTCTTAGTAGTAACTCTCTTCTTGGGCCTTTTACCCAGATTTGGCAAATTCCATAAAGGAAGAAGTAGCTGCAGAATGTCTTCTCACTTCTCTGGTTAAAATACTTCTGTAATGGGAGTCCACAAGTCCACATTACCACCGCCGGTTCAGTGATTCATCAGAAGCACTCACAAGGCTCAGCACACAGTCGTACTTATGGCTATGATTTATTACAGCAAAGTATTACAAAGCAAAATCAGCAAAGCGGAAAAGAACACGGGGCGAAGTCCAGAGGAAAACTGACACAAGCTTCTAAGAATTCCTTCCCCGTGGAATCACACAGGCTGTGGTTAATTACTTCAGTATTGAATTGTGACAACAGGTGTGAAATGTTGTCTGCCAGGGATGCTCATTAGAGTCTTCCTGCCCAAAGTCTGTATTGGAAGCTGGTCATAGAAACACCCTTTGCTTAGCACGGATTATAATTCCAGACTCCTAGAAGGAAAGCAGGAATTCAACATAAACCATGTTGTTTATACAGTTTACACAGAGTAAACCCTCCTTATCAGTGAGGGAATGGTGGGAACATTCCTGTAATCCAAGTTCCCAGACACTAGCCGAAGCCCAGCTTTGCATGCAGTGCTAAGGATAGCATCTCAGCCTGTTAACTCTTGCCTGCACACCTTTTTTCTGAGATTTTGCCTTCTAGAGTCCTGTTTAGCCAAAAGTTCTTCAATGGCTTCAAACAGAGATTTTAAGCAATTTTATCCAAAACTGCTTGTTATTCTCCGCTGTAGAAGTATCTGGTTATTTTTCTTTTCTCTTGTGAAGACTGTATTTGAAAATTTATAGAACTTGAGGCTTAAGATAATGGGTGTTTTTCCTCCTCCATGGAGCATTTGTTAATTACCAAGCATTTAGGGGATAATTTTAATCTGATTTCCGGAATTGGAATGGTTTGAATCTGTGCTGAATTCCCCATGTGTGTGTGTGCAGGAGAGTTGGTGCACTTTGAATTCACTCTTACTCCTAAGGTGGAGTATTTTTGGGTCTCAGCCCAAAGCAGGGGAATTTCCTAAGCCCTCTTTTATGGCTTGGAGGGCACTGGTATTCAGTTTTTGTCCTCCTAATATCCTGGAGCAGTAAGAAGCACTGCTTACCCCTTAAATTCTTCTTCTACAATCAGCCAATACCTCCAGGAAAGAAGTTTTGCCAATGCTTGCCTCTCTAGATTTTCATTTTCATTTATTTATTTATTTAGAGATGGAGTCTTGCTCTGTTACCAAGGCTGGAGTGCAGTGGCACAATCTTGGCTCACTGCAACCTCCACCTCCTGGGTTCAAGCGATTCTCATGCCTCAGCCTCCCGAATAGCTGGAATTACAGGTGCACACCACCATGCCTGGCTAATTTTTTTTTTTTTTTTTTTTTGTATTTTTAGTAGGGATGCGGTTTCATCACATTGGCCAGGCTGTCTTGAACAAACTCCTGACCTCAGGTGATCTGCCCACCTCGGCTTCCCAAAGTGCTGGAATTACAGGCGTGAGCCACCGTGCCCAGCCTAGATTTTCATGTTTTAAAGAGTTTTTGCTGGATTATCTAGTTGCCAATGGAAAATTTGATGTTAATTACCTAGTCTGCATTACTGAAAGTATAATTCTACCTCTACCTCACTTATTACATTGTAAAATAAGTTTCTTAGAAGAATATTATGGGAAAAATCATAATGGTGAACAGGAAGCTTAGTATTGCATGGTTCTTAGGGAAGGCAAACATAAACCCTGATTCAGAGTAAGGCTTTATTCCATGAGGACAAATAGTTCTCTCTCCATGAAAGAAAATATTGATATAATCAATCTGCCACTAGCTAACTATCTGGCCACCCTCGGATGTAATATCTTAGGATGGTCACTGCTGCTGGCCAGTTGAGCTCCTGGCAGTAATAAGGACAGTCTTGATGAAAGGAGGCCTGCATTGCTGAAGTCCGTGTGTAGCCCTGTCCTTCCAGCATAGTTACTTTGCTCATAAGCCGGTTGAACAAAGGCTGGAATACCGAGATCTACTGATATCCTCAAAGTCATCTTAACCATCTGATTATTTAGCACCTCCTTCACCATAGGGCCTTTGTTTAATGTTTGTAGGAAACAATTATTCTTGCAACGTGAGCCTAGTTTAACAAGTCCAACGTGGTTAGATCCCAACTTTTGTCATTCATCCTCCAATCTTATTACATCTGTGTTTCCAGCCACCTGGCCAGGTATAAATGGTGTAGATCTGTATCTTGGGATGGCTCACTTTCAGTGCAAAGCAGACTAGAAATATTGCTCAAATTTATTTTCACTGGAAAAAATTAATTTCCTCACTGTCCTCCAGAACCATCTTTGAGTGAAGCTAAAACACTATAGACTACTTCTAGCTAGTATCAGCCTACTGTGCAATACTGTTTACATAATCAGCCTCAATTTTACCCCCTCAGGGAATTGGGAAATGTATATTATTTCCTATTGTATGTGTAATTCATTGGTTTGCTTTCTTGTTTGGTTTGTCCTTCTTTCAAACATATCCTGCCTCATCAAATTCAACTTAGTGGATATAAATGAATTAAAAGGCTTAAGGAAAGAATAAATATTGAAACAAAGTCTTAAACTAGAGGGGAGACTAGAGGGGAATTAGAATAGGAGAAGAAAAAGTGGTGATGCTCTTTCAGAGAGTTTAATTTCAAGGGATCTGAAATGAAAATGTTCATAGAAAATTACACAGCACAGCAAGCAACACAGAAGTAGAAATATTGCCAGGCGCGGTGGCTCACGCCTGTAATCCCAGCACTTTGGGAGGCCGAAGCAGGTGGATCACGAGGTCAAGAGATCGAGACCATCCTGGTCAACATGGTGAAACCCCCGTCTCTACTAAAAATACAAAAATTAGCTGGGCATGGTGGCACGTGCCTGTAGTCCCAGCTACTCGGGAGGCTGAGGCAGGAGAATTGCTTGAACTCAGGAGGCGGAGGTTGCAGTGAACCAAGATCGTGCCATTGCACTCCAGCCTGGGTAACAAGAGCGAAACTCCGTCTCAAAAAAAAAAAAGAAGTAGAAATATGTTGACTAAATGAGGAGAGTAAAAGTTTAAAGATAAATGCACTATAGGCCTTCAGTAGGTAGTAATGGATCTAGGACACAAAAGTTAAATACACTTGTAGTTTCTACAAAAGGAAGCAAGTGAGACAAGGAGTGAGAATTCAGTGTTGAAGTTAGGCCTTTCCTATGTTGTTTTCTGATGACTCCAGATACTATTCATATTCACCACAAATGTACAGGAGTGAATAATAAATGTCAAACATTACCCCAGAAAATTCTCCATACCATTCATACTCTTAACTAAAGAGAAACATGATGCATAATTTACTTCTCAAAAAATTTTTATGCAGGCACGTTTAAAATAATCAAAGGTTTACAACATTCATCTTCATCTCCATGAAGAATATTAGAGAATAAAAGGAGTTTCAAAGACTTCTCTTGGATGGAAAAGAAGCAACAGTTTCTCCTATGCTGCCACTGACTTCCTGGATTCGATTTATATTCTATCTAGTAAAACAAATCTTTATTCACCATTCTGTATGTTATATTATATTCCCACAGGGCTGTGGTCTAGCAAGGGAGACAGATATGAAAAAGATAAGTCACAGCACAGTGTGATGCAGATTATATTAGAACACTTAACAAGTGTGAACCAAGTGTTATAGAGCTCCAGAAGCTTCAGAAGAACACTAAGAAGTCACCAAAGATACATCAATTGTTGGAGCTCCAGTGGTACAATCAGTTAGCATGCAGTACTTATGACCTGTCAGTTGCTATGTATATAATATTGACTTATAATCTTTGAATAGAGGGAGATAAGGAAAGCAAACTGAATCCATCAGTGTCATTATGGCTTGGATAAGACTGTAGCCCATGTATGTTGACATAATTTAGTTGTTTATTCCAAGAAATCTTTGCCCAAAAAAGATAAGACTGTAAATAAAACAAAGCAAATAAAAACAAGAACAGTCTATATTTTGTGGCTGTTTGTAGAGGAAATGCCTACAGGTTGAAGACAATTTCTACAGGTGAAGCCCTGCTCAACTGTGCAAACAGCTTGTTTCTCAAACAACAGTTGACTTATCAGGAATCTTCAAGAAGACCCTTGCTTGCAGTGTCCACTAATCCTGAACTATCAGCTTTGCTAATCCCAATCAGTGCCCTCCCTTGACAGACATACCTTAAACCATTTGCACATAGATCCCAAAGACCTACAAATAATCTTACTTTCTGGTTCTGACACACAGTTAATCAAGGTGGCACTTTCTCTTATCACAATAAGTCGTATTATTTAATTGTGCTTTATTAACAGGTAATCTGATGATATTTGGCAAGTTCAACAAGGATTTTTTAAAAGGCTTGTTCATTTCATTGGTGTGTTCTCCTGTATAGTAGAATCATTTTTCTATGTCAGGCCAATTCACCTTAATTAACAGGTCTCTGTTGCTAATGTTAATTAACTGACTTTATCTTAGGTAGGTCTCATTTAAAATACAAGATCTCTTCAAGAAGTTTGCCCTTTCTAACTACAACCCACTACCAGATACCTAATTCATTGCTGTTAGCTACTAGACCATATTTTACATTGGTATAAGCCATCAACTGAGGAACTTGTTACAAATACAGGTTTCCATGCTTCATTCACAGTGATCCTGATTCAGGGAGATTAGCACAAGGCCCAGGAATCTCCATTAAAAAAAAACAAACAAATATATATACCAGTTTTTTTCTAATGCAGGCTGTCTTTAGATCACACTGAGACACAATACTTTCCTTTCCCCATACTAACAAACGTGTGTATTATACATATACACACACTCATATTTAACTACTGCACACATTTATAATGCAAGTAGGATCACACTATACATACATATTATCTGTCTAAATCATCACATGCAGATCTGCACTTTTTAATGGCTACATCATATTCCACTATATATATGTACAATAATTTATCTATTCCTCTATTAATAGACATTAGATTTGCAGGCTTGTTGTTGCTATTACAAGCAATGCTGCAAGGAATATCTTGCACTCTTATGTGTTTGTGCTAAATTTTCAGTAGAATACAGAGAATAGAATAAATATAGAAGAGTAGGATTGCTGCTTCAGAGGGTATGAGGTGCACCTTAAAGTCTGATAGATCCTGTTGAACTGCCCACCAATTCATTTGTACCAGTTTACAGTCCTGCTAATCATCTCAGTGACTGATTTCCCCATACCAATGTAAATACTAGAATCAATCTTCATCTTTATCAGTCTGACAGGTAAAAAAAAAAAAAGAGAGAGAGAAATCTTATTTTAATTTGCATTTTACTGTGCTTTTACTAACAGAATAACTAGCATTGTTTGACCACTAAAACACAAATATCTCTAATTCTGTAAAATGTATTGTGATTTAGTTTTAGAACACTTTGATTTTATCTTACCTTAAAACTATCACCTGTAAGACACACAGGGTGAGTGAATTTTAAATAAATGTCAGTTAGGTAGTATTTAATTAGCATCTTCTTTTACCAATTGATATAAAAGTGAAATTCCTAAGACCTGTGTTCAAGGCCTGGTTTTGCCACTCAGCATTTAGGTGACCTTAGGCAAGTCCTCTACTCTGTTGAGAGCTTCAGTTTCCTCTTCTGTAAAATGGGGATTCTATGCACTTTATAAGATGATTTTGAAGATTAGATAAGATGATCATTTTAGTTACACATATTAGCTAGCACTACTATCACAATAATATAATGCAAAGAAAATAATAACTAGAATTGGTTGTAAAAAAATCTTTCTTCATAATGATAAAACAATTATCTTGATATTAACAAAGTCAGATTGTAGTGAGTCAACTACGTGGACTACTGAAGTTATGGAAGAGTACATATTGCATAAAGCTAAAACACTGCTTACAAAATCACCACTCTGGTTCTCTACAAGTAACCTTCTAAGAGTAGTTAAGAACACATTTCCTAAATTACTTAGTACCTTAGATGAAATGGAATTATCCAAATATATAATCAACTACAAGCCAGGAATTTTTTCAAGTGTCTAACAGGTTTTTTTTGTTGTCGTTGTTGTTTGAGACGGCGGCTCACTCTGTCACCCAGGCTGGAGTGCAGTGGCGCCATCTCAGCTCACTGCAGCCTCTGCCTCATAGGTTCAAGCAATTCTCCTGCCTCAGCCTCCTGAGTAGCTAGGACTACAAGCGCCCACCACCACACCTGGCTAATTTTTTATATTTTTAGTAGAGATGAGGTTTCCCCAAGTTGGTCAAACTGGTCTTGAACTCCTGCCTTCGGTGATCCACCCACCCCAGCCTCCCAAAGTGCTGGGATTACAAGCGTGAGCCACCATGCCCAGCCATAGGTTCTTGTTTCTAAGTGCACACCATCATGCAATTCATGTAATGCCACTGAGATTTCCTAAAGCCAACAAATAAAATTCCAAAATTGTACTGTAGAAGAATACACTGAAGGCTTTATCCTTGATTATTTTCCAAAGCTAACACCTAGCTAACTCATTTATTCATTAAATGTCTAGATACTTACCATGCACAAAGTCCTATCTACGTACTAGGGAAATATACTCTTTGTACTCAAGATCTAGACTCTTTCTCCTTCTTCATCTTTTTTTTTTTTTTTAAGATAGGATCTCATTATATTGCCCAGGCTGGTCTCAAATTCCTGGGCTCAAGCAAGCCTCCTGAGTAGCTGGGACTACTACCCACCACACCTGGCAATGAAGATTCTAACGCTAGAAGGACAAAGTGATGTTACCTAAATTTGCCTGTGCTTCTGATAGGATAAATAATCCACCACTGATGGATGGCCCATAGAGCTCATTTTAATCTTTGGATGAATGTGAGTGGACCTGTCATACTCTTTACCCGTATGAAATGTAAAGCACAAACAAAGCCAGGAATGAGGTCACTATCCTATCACTTACCCTGAAAAGCTCTCAGTGGCTCAACTCACCTAAGTCTTCCTCCTTTACTCTCTTCCTCCATATCATAACTTTTGCAAATTTTTATAACAATTTTTTAAATGAGTAAACTGATCTGGAAAAAATATTTTTTTCGGTTTTTATTTCAATAAAACAAGCGGCAACACTTGTATAAAGTACTGTATATGGAGAACATTTGCACAAATATACAAAAAAATCAAAAAACTAAATTCCAGTTTATTTCCATAGCCTTAAGAAGGTAGGGAACACACAAAAATGTCCAAAGTCATAGTTTATTCTTTAGGAATGTAAACTCTAGGAATACAATGAGAAACAAGTACATTTACTATGAAAAGATTAGTATCACTACATAATTATAAATAAAGTAAGAGGTACACAATAAGTTCCATATAAGAGAAAGCAACAATACGTGAAATAGAATCTTGAGTTTATGGTAAAAACTTCCTATTAAGACACATGTACTCTAAAACTCTACTATAAAAAACACAAAAACATCTTCCAAAATGTTCATTGCTAGTTTCTTTAAATAGCCACAAGTTACGAAGTATAGAAGACAATATATTTCTCTGATGAAGAATTTAATAATATTAAACATAAATCTGAATAACTCAAAGTACTGCATATAATTTTACTAAGCAACAAATCTAGAAGTATAAATTCATGCTCATTAAAGGACTAGAAAGTTTTAATTTTTCATACAAAGGCTGGGAAGACACTATTATACATTAATTTGTATCTACAATGCTTAAAGTACCTATCAAATTATTTTTCTTTTTTAAGTGGTTTTTAAAAAATATTTTTCAGTTACATTATTCAACATACATTTCCTTGATGTGCTTCCCTTTAATATAGATTTATTGTACCTAGACGCAAATGCTAACCTGCCTTATTTTAAACATTTGTTTAAAATTATGTCTCAGAGTACAACTCTTCTCCATAATTCAACAGTTTCAACATTTTAGTTTTATTCTTTCAAAACAGGCAAAATCCCTTAAAATTGGGATCATTTTGATCTATTTTGGTTTTAAAAATATATTTCCCTTTAATTCAACTTTTTTAAAAAAACTGAGTAATATTTGCCAAGCAGTTGCTTCACAATTGAAAAGAGCAATGAAATATTGCTTTTTCAAAACAAATTTAAGTCATCATTTAAATGCTGAGAATTCCAACTCTTCAAGTCTAGAGAGCTTGCCTTTAAAATTTCCATGGTGGTATACAAAGGACTCCAGGGTGCTTTCCTGTGGCTTAAGGAAGGGAAAGGAAGCACTTGCCCTGGGTAGTCTGGGGCAGTCCCTTGAAACGTCTACTTTCTCTCCCCATTTGGATTCCAAAAAGCTAGTGCTGGCTCCAATGCCACCAGAACACCCCAGGCCGTTGGGTTTTCAAAAGTGAGAGGTTGGGCGATTTCAAGAGATTTAAAATGTGCAATGGAGCCACAATTTCTATTCAGATCCTCTGAACCATGAGGTACAATACCCCAATTTTGTGTGGAATCCTCATGATAAAAATATTATTCTGGAGACTTAGGAAGTCTGTGACTATCAGCATCTTTATAAGAAAGTGACCTACAAAAACTACCCCAACTTTTAAATTTGAAAGATGAGTGGGGAGAGAGTAGCATGGATAATAGTAATTGTTACCACAGTTAAGATTATCCAATTTTCATAATTTCTATAAAAACTTTCAATGTGTAATCCTTATTTGAAATAGTATCAAAGGAACTATAAAAGAATTTTGTTGTTAACATAACTTCACATCCCAGAAAATCAGTTAGTGCAAATCATTTGACGCAAAAATTCAGAACCATTTTACTGAGTAAGCCTTCAGATATTTTTTTAAAAGAATATACAAATGCAAATTTGTTGTGCAGTGTATAAATGGGTGGCACCCCTTTTCATACTTAAAATTTCAGGCATTTACAGCTGATTCCATTTCTGGTTAACAAGAAAAGTATAAAGCATTACATTTTTTATTGTTAAATTAAGGATCATTTGCAATTTAGAATTCAAAGACTTAAGAAGCCATATGTCAAATATTATTAAATTTATTAATTAGGTGTCAAAACCAATGAAGATTATAATGATCTAGGATCTGACACATTTGATCTAGGGCTGTGAGACCACTGGGAATTTCACATATTAGATAAATAATTTGTTTGCACTCTAACACTTTCTTTTCATAAAATTCACTTGAAGACCTTGTTAAAAATGCAAATTCTGATTTAGTAGACTCAGAGTGACACTGAAATTCTGCATTTTTAACAAGATATCATATTATGCCAATCCTACTTACTGGTCCTCAGAAACACAACTAGCAAAGGTCTAGAAGAATACCAAAATGAGGTTCCATTACAGTGGCAGAACATTAACATCTGATCTCTCAGCTGTGTCAGCTAACATTTCCTCAAACTTATTCTGCAATGTTTCCTAAGTACCTCAACTTACTTAAAACATCAATCTTATAAATTAGATTTTAATAATACCAATACTATTAATAACTATGCACAGGGGAAATTCATTGTTAAAGAATGACAAAAAGACATCGGTAAACTCACAGTGACATTTCACAAATATTATAAATTGTACACAGGATTCCTATTAAGTTATACAGTATCAAGTTTCACTGCCTGATTGCCTTACAGTTCTTAGCGACAATTTATGCCAATACATCTTATTTCATTCTGTTGCTGGAGCTAAAAAAAAAAAAATCAAATTCATTTATGCCAAAAACCACATTGTAATCAGGGCTAATGAATGAAAATTAGCTCATGCTTTTTGAAGAATTTGGTTTAAAATGGTAGCCAAAGCAGTTGCGGTCAATACTATGTTCAGAGTACAAATGCTTTGGCAGCCTTCCAAACACACAAATTTTTCACATATCTGAGCTCTGCAAAAGCAGGTACAAGAGGAAAACACTAGCATGCTCTCTTGGTGACCAGAGCAAGGGACTATGAAGAAGGAAACTGCTGTGTACTGACAGTGAAAGAGCCAAGAACTGGACAGCTCCTTAGGCCTTCCTCAACAGTCAACTGACTCAGCCTCAGCCCTGCTTTCCCTCTCTCACTCTGATGACTTAAGTACACTTGCTTTACAAGGGAACCACAACCATAGGCAAAAGGACCACCGCTAGCAAACACCAAATTTTTATGTCCACCTAAGGTCACCTACAGATACATACAAGTTTGTTTTAACTTCTGCCATATCGCCTTTTTTATTTTTATGTTTTAGTTGGGAGGTAACTAAACTGATTATTCTTTTGATATCATACTAAGATATTTAAAATAGGCCTGTTCACAAACAAGAAACACATTTCATTTTTTCCATATTTTAAATTTAAGAACACAAACAGAAACAACCCTAAATTTGTCAATAAATAAATGTCCTTTGTCCATATTTCACAATCTTTATTTTCTTTCATGACATTTTATAGATGAAAAATGTATCTAATTTCCTTCATTTGCAGACAAACAATTCCATATTATACAGTTAATACTGGTATCTTGAGAAATGTGTTGCAAGATTTACATTGATTTCCAGGAAGTCTTCAATGACATATGCTCTGAATTATAGGAGTCCAAACTAACTAGGATTTCCAAAGTCGAGCAGTAGGGCAAATCAGCTTTACAGCCTATTATACCTTAAGAACTGAAAGGTATCTTCACCTACTAAACCCAGATCAAACACTTCAAAACAACACACCTACCAGCAATCTGATGTTTGCTATAAAAATGTTCCAAAGATAACAGAAATGCCTCCACCTCATATAATATTCTAAGAACTGGGTTACCAGTCATTTTCCAGTGCTTTGAACAAATTGTTCTAATCTTAAAGATGATCTGGTTACAAATATTTTCACCAGGTGCTTTTCATACACATCATTTTTGTTTTTCCACATGCCTGTTTTTCAGATTGGCTTCCTGACCAGGAGCTGCAGAATTCCTGGAGTTGCCCCATCCTCTATAAAACAGTTCCCATACATGGAGACTCCCTTTGACTCTGAAGGCCAAACACACAGCCACCAAAATAGGAGCTATTTTAAAAACACACACACACACAAACAACAAAAAAAAAAACCCACCTTACAACCTCACATGAGATATAACCAACTTGATCAGAAAGCCTGTCAAAATTATTGTCACTGACAGTCTTAGGGCAACAATAACAAGAAGGAAAAAAAAAGACTCAAACCAAGGAGAAAAAACCTTAATCAAGAAATAACAAAACCATATTTCAACCTAGACAACATTCCCTTCATAAAGTCAGAGGAGCCTTCCGAATTTAAGACACCAGGCTCCTGTTAGGAATATGGATGAAAGACCCAGGGCACTTTCATAAAGAAGCAAAGTTGTATTTCCAGGTTCACTGGGTTATGGGAGAAAAATATGTTATTAATTAATCTGTGGACAGAGTAATGCTAATACTAGGAGGTCGCTGCTGACCTGATTGATGCTTCATGGGAAGTTCAGTTCTTTCTGAAACATAAATAAGCTTTTCTTCTTGGAGACTGCAAGCGGAAAACCTATTGGCATCTGCCCTGGTCCCACAACCAACAGCAGATGATGGGTTATGTGGGACTGTGACACCACTGACTTGTTCAAAGGATTTACTAAATACAGTGGCTGCAGTCTTAGCCAAACCATGGCAACTAGGCTTAGGTAGGGATTGGCTGGTTGTTAAAGTAAGTCTCTTCAAAGAGAGAAGCTCAAGATTCTCACTTTGGGCTCTCTGAGTTTGTTTTCGAGCAAAGTGATCTTTGCAAGATTCCCCTGCAGTTTCTTTTTCTTTTCCTCCAGTTTTGCTTCCTCCTGACCGTCTCTGGTTTTTTCCTATACTTGTCTTGTTACTACAATTGTGACTACTGCTTGATAAACCCGACTGGCTGGTACTAGACGCAGCCCTGGAATAAAATCCCTCGTCAACTTCAGATATGTCCATCAGTTCTTCTTGACCTGTTAATTCTGTATTTCCTAAACAAAGAAATGACAAAGATTAATTAACATAAAGTATTTTAACAATGTTTTCTAAATGATTAACACCAAATCAGTTACACTTTAAATAAATTAAGCTTTAGCATAACTTTATAAAGCAAAGATTATAGAACAAAATCAAAGGGTAAATCAAAACATTTATTTTAAAAATGTAAAAAATAGTTCACTGTAATTAAATGACAGCAATTTATACTGTATTAAACAAAAAGCATGCCAGAAACGATACCCCATTATGTTTTTAGAAAGAATTCTCCTATTCATGCAAAAGATAAGAAACGATTAGAAATATTATCACACAGTAAAACTACGGGTGAACTCTCCTTCAGTAGCAAAGCAGTATAAAATCAAAGCTCTTACCAAGAAACTTTAAAAAAATTGAAATTAAGAATACTTTAAAGACATTTTTAGAAGGTTGCATTCTATATTGTAGATTATTTTATCAAATTAAAAAAATCTAGACTATAAATATCACAAGCTCAAATGTATATACATTATCCTTCATGTCAAAGATGGCAAAAAGACAAAGCTGAAAAAGTAATTTTAGATCTCCAAACATAAGCAGAAAATTATTTTGGAAGAAATTTTCTGCCTCAGTTTCCATAATAATTTACTTAAAGACAATATAGGTATAATCATTCCAAAGAGCATTTAAGAGTCATTGAGAAATTGTGGTGCATAATTCATGCATTTGGATTATGAGATCACATGCAAAATTTTTGAGACTGTGCAACTGTTGCTTAACATGCATCAGTGGCCCTTTGCCTTAAGATACCTTGGAGTGCAGCTATAAAGTGCTCTGCTAAAACTGCACTCTGCCAGGTGAGTTTATTCCATCCTCCATCATTTTTCTTACAGATTTTTGCCTCCTGATCTCTGGCAAGCTTTTGATCTCAGTTCTAGGATCTGTGGCTGTTTCCTGTACACCCTGCATATGCTGAGCATCAATCTCTCCTAGTGTTCTGCCTTTTTCCCCATTCCCGGTTCTCTCTCCGGCCACATTTGTGACACTAATCTCAGGAATGACAAGGATGCCCAATTCAGTAGTATCATTATTGTTGTCAGGTTGCTCTAGAATTGAAGATGATAAGACAAAATGATGGATGAAAACAAAACAAAAATGTGAAACAAGAAAAGCAAAAGACTCGAAACAAAAATTAGATGACTGAATGTTATCAATTAAGCCAAATATTTGCACTATAGCGATTTCCATAATTTATAATACTCTGATACCATCAGAGATAATAGGGTCATAATCTTTAATTTTAAATGACAAACGAAAAATTCACACAGCATCAATTTATGTTCTGCATTTTTTCACACATATATTTCACATGGAATATGACAGAGAAATTTTCTAATAAATCAAAATAAAATTTGTTTTTAAATTGTACTTTTTGTGTTCTTTGGGTAATTTTGTAATGTTTTTAAGCTAATATGGTGACCACCTGAATTTACGTCAAGTCTTAGGCATATGTTCAAGGATCTACAGCCAAAACTTTACCTTTGGTCAATATTAGGAACCAAGCCACATAGAAGCTCCTCTTTGTATTCTTAAAATTCTAATTTTTTTATCAGGCTACATTGAGACTGACTTAATAAACCATGATACTTGGGAAAATGCTTTTTCATTTATCACATCATGGTTAGTAATGCCACAGGTCTAGTTTTTGTCTCACATATACATCATCTTATATATTATTAATAGTAAATATTAATGTGGCTGTGATGTAGTTAAGCAGTTGATTTCTTCAGACTCATACCTATTTCATAAATTTAGTTCATTACTAGACTGGAGAAAAATAAAAATGGATTTGGAAAAACAAATTGGCTGTCAGTCCTTTATCTGAAAATAACCATTATAAATGAAACAAAGGAACAAAACTCCTAATTAGTTAATACCTGCAGACACGATTTTATTCTGGTCTTAAATCACAAAGCATAATATTATTTAAAGTTGTCATGGAGTTATTCATGTAAATGGAAAAAAGTAACATAAATATATCTAGAAGGTAACAGTAGTGAAACAAAGTTAAAAGCAACATAAGACTAGGTAAAGCAGCATACACTTTTTAAAAAAATGTAGACCACAAATCTGCTTATGGGACATCATCTACTATTTTCAAATATTTTAGCAATAGGATTATCAAACTCCCATTAATGATAAAGGCTAAGAAACAGTAACAGGTAGTAAAAGAATGAAGACCACAGCCACATATTCCTATGCTTCCCTAACTTAGCTGCACATTGGTATCACCTGTGCATCTTTAAAAATTACTGATGCCTGGCTCCAACCCCCAAGCATTCTTACTTATAACTACTGTGAGATATGACCTGGGCGTAAGATTTTTTTTTTTTTTTTTTTTTTTTTGCTCTTTGGAAGGAGAAGGTGCAAGATTTTTAAAAGCCCCAAACGACTAATGTGTAACAAAGCTTGGGAACCACACCTCTATTCTGATTCTTTCACATTTTAAAAACTTAAGACAAAAGTTGTTAAGAGTGCCTTGGATACTCCATACCCAGCAGCAATATGCACTTCTGGAAGCCCCTCCTCAAAGCTTCATGGTGCCCCTAGCTTCTGAGCCAACACTGCCGGTATAATTATTTCCCCTTAATTAGTGCTTTATAGGCTTTTGACTAAAGGTTCTCTAAATGAAGTTTTTATTTCCTAGATAGGCCAAAAAATGTTGGTGAGGTAGTAGTGCACTGCTGCTTCTGGGTGCTATTAAAGGTTTAATGAAACAAAAAAGCTCCAACCAAGCCTGTTTCCAATTGCTAACAACTGTCTTCCAAGTGACAGCAAATAAATTCTTATTGAGGTACATGCCAGAGCCCACTGCAACTGAGATAAAATCACCATGGCACTGTGTAGTGACAGCCAAGACTTGTTTATTTACATTGTAGAAGCTGTTTCACAAAAGACATACTGCAGGTATCTTCAGTTCAAAAAAAAAAAAAAAAAAAAATCAAACTTTGGAAATTATCCAGACATAAAAAAGGCAATGAATATTAAAATTTAACAAAAATTTAAAAGCTAAGCATAGGTGGCCTAATAGAATACATAACAATACTTACACTGAATTGCCCTAAGTCACTTTCTTGAGAGTGTTCACATACATTATTCAATTACATTCTCAAAACAATCTGTTAGTGAGCTTCTGACGTAGGCGAGTTAATTCCCATTTACAGACAAGGAAACTGAAGTTCAGAAAGAGCTACGCAACTATTCAGTGGGGGAAGCCAACTAGCAAAATCTTTTCACTTCAAATGTCTATTCTAACATACTATAAATACTAATTCTTCAGTTCCTTTGAGTCCATTTGAGTTAAATATCCTCTACATCCCACAATTAGGTTTAATTTATTTGTGTAGATTCCTGGCCATTTTATAAAAAGCAAATAATTTACTTTAAATGGAAAGCCACAGAAAATAAAAGTCTGGAAGAAAATCTAGGAAAGTAATAACTCTTGAGTTTAGGTCTGTTTTTTTTTTTTAATTAGGTTAATTTTTTAAAAATGATGCCAATGAAAGCTTAATCTAAAATGGTGCTTCAACGGTGGAAATTTAGAATTTTGTAAGAAAGACTAGAAAATGACAAGGAGAATATTACATAAAGCAGCACTAGGCAATTGAAATGTAATCACATTTATCAGAATAGTGATAAAGGTCTACAGCCCAAGAAGCAATGATATTACCTTTTTTAAAAATCATGGAATTAAATGGCAAGTAGAAAAACGACATTATGTGTTTTCCCACAAGCACAAATCTTTGACTAATTAATTGATATTTGTTATCACTCAAAAAATGGTAACAATGGCAGATTTTTTAAACTGCTTATTAAATTTATAAGTAGAACAAGTAATTCTGTACAGAGCTAGAAAGAACAGAAATGTAATTCTCAGGAAAATTACAGAATAAAGAAAGATAATTAACTAATCCAAACAAACATTTGTTACTTTATCTTGCTCTCTATTATCTCTCCGACTTCTTTCCCTATATAACTCTGTGTGACCCAACACTCCTGCCCACACTGTCTTACTGCTCTCCTGGCTGTTCTCTTCTCCTGATGGCAGAATGGCTCTTTTCTTACTTCAAATTTTTTTCAAAAATTTATTTTACAGTGAAGTCTCCCTTGGTCAACCCATCCAAAGTTTTAATAACCCCCGTACTTCACATACCCTCTTCCTTATCTTGTTTCTTCTTCTTCTTCGTGCTTAACACTCTCTAACCTGCAATTATTTGTTTATCTTGTTTACTAGACGTAAGTTCCATAAGGAAGGAGTTTTTGAAATTTTCATCTAGTCTCTACCATATACTTAGTACCTGGAAAAGTAGCTTGTGTACAGGAGGCACTCAATAAATCTTTTTTTTTAATTAATTGAATAAATATTCTGATATGAGATTAAATTATTAGAATAAGTAAAAATAAAGAAAAACATACAGAATACATGAGAAGGGTAAGCTGTGAACGTGTTACTTGACTGGATAAATGAAATATATATAGCTTATGCTAATAAGAATTTTTACATGGCAAAGAAAAACAAAGACTCTTCGTTTTGGAAAAGTGAAGGAGCCATCTCTAAATGGAGGTTTAGCAAGATGCTTGGGTCAAAAAAGATCACTTTTTAAATCTATTTTTTAATTATGTTATCCAGAGGATAGCATATATAGCTAAAGACTAGAACTTAATCCTTTAAGAAAATCATATAGAGGATGCTGTAAGGGAATATAAATGCATAATAAAATAGATTTTGTTTTTCCCAGAACTTAACAATCTATGCAAATGTAGTTATGATTAATCCACACCTTAAAAAAACCAATATTTGATTTCAAATAATTCAAAAAGCTCAAAAAGGATCCAAAGAGAAACTTCTCAGGATACATTTTATTTGTATAACCACTTATATGCATAAATAAGTAAACTCTCCACATGTCAAAATGAGAGTTAAAGAATACTTTTAATAGACATTTCCAAATCAGTTCTTAAAGGTACTCAAGTATTATTTATCCCTAAAAAATTTCTTCCAGCTTCAAGAAAAAAAATGAAGCAAATTGCAAACATTACTGATTAAACTGATCATCAAAAGTTGTGATTTCTTTTCAAATGTCTTTTTATAATCCCAAATATCTATTCTATTATGTCACTTATGAAACCACCTTAGCTTTTGCTTTCATTTGTTTTATGGCTGCCCTATTTACTAAAGGTAATAATTTTAATAAAAGAACAATATACTTATTCATAGAATTTATACATCTCTGTACTCAGATTACTTTGAGTCTAAAGGCATCTGGTATGATGTGGGGTGCTTACAGACTTATTTGTGAAAAGAATAAAAAAAAGCTGAAGCTTTAAAAATATAATGTATTATTTGTCTGCATCATACAATTTTTGACATTATGAAAAATATTTTAACTTAAACCCCAAAACAAAGACACATTCTTGTATAATTTATGAGATGTAGATATTTTAAAACCCATTAAATACCTGAAAAAATAACCTTTAAGTCATTTTATGTTTATAATGTATTCTGTTCAATGGAGAAAAATATTATCTATATTCATTAAGCTATTCCTTACAGTGTTATTTATAATAGCAAAACTCAGAAACAAATTTCTTAACATATTAGAAAAATGATTAAGCAAATATTGGAATATCAACTCAATGTGATATTATGTAGCCATTAAAATAACTGGATTTACTAGGAGAACTAGGGAAAATGTCTGACAATATTAACTAAATAAAAACAAAATATCAAAAACATTTAAATAGGGTACAATCATGAAAAAATACACACATGTATACAGAAAAAACTGAAATGAAAACTCTTTAAATACTGGAATTATAAGTAAACATCCCCTAACCTACTTTACTATCATGTTGTTATACTGTTCTTCAATAACACAAGAAAAGAAAAAACAACTTGCTCACCCTATGTTATACATTTCTTTATCATTCATTCACTTATTCATGCATTCAGCTGAAATTTATTGAGCACCTGTAACATGTCAGACATTGTTTTAGGTGCTGGGGATACAATAACCAAAAAAGATAGAGTCTGCCCTCACTATATAATATGGGAATAGAGCTCAAACTGTAGTATCAGAATCAGGTAAACAATAGAATTTAAATAGCAGCAAATGCAATGAAAAAAATAAGAATAATGGGAAAGAGTAAGCAGTAGGGTATAAAAGTATTTAGATGCGTGGTCTGGGAAAACCTCTTTGAAGAGATGTCTGAGTTGAGATTTGAATGATGAAAAACTGCTAGCCACACAACAATCTGGAGTAAGGGAATTCAAGGTACCTTTCACTATTCAAATTTCAGCTCAGATACTCCAAATAACTAGACAATGCCCCTAAGGCAGAATGGCTTAGGATGTTAAGTGTTAGAATGAAGGAGTCTAATGAACCAAGGTAAGAGTGGTCTTAAAGCGAGGTCAAAGCAGTAGTCAAGAGGTCTTATCACCAGGGTCGCATATGCCATAGTACGGAGTCTGGATTTTATTATGATTACACTGATTACAGTGGATAGCCATTGACAGCTACATAGAAAAGTTGTTTGCATACTTTCATACTTTACCAGCCTTTTTATTAATAGAAGTCACATTCGTGTAACACAAAATGCTGAGTATAAAGTGTCCCGAGTCAGAAAGAACAGCACCGTGGCAATGCTCAACCTGGGCCAGTATTTACAAGGCAGATTAGAGGAAAGCGAAGCTGTCAAAGAAACACAGAATGGGACCCTACAGTTAAAGGCTGCACTCTGATCAAAGACAAAAACAAAGACTAAGATGTGAAAATGTGAGCCCTAAAACAGTAAGTAGACTTTCTAGTTAAGAAAAGAGCAGCCTGGGACATACAGAAAAAGTCTAGAACCTGATGACTTATTTAGACACACCAGTTAGGAGCTATTAGCAGTTTCCATAAGTGAAAAACGGATCTTTAGCTTTAGTTGTATATGTGGTAAATAACAGAATTCTCCTTACTGAGATGGATTCAATTACTCTGAGTAACTCCTTTTGTCATCTTTATTAAGTCTCAAGTTAAAAAAAAAATCCAACAGAGAATTCCAACATAAGCCTGCTGTGGGATCAGGTGAATCCTTTATGATTATTACAGATCCTTATAACCACACAGCACAGACCAAAAACACGTCAGCAACACCTATTACAAAATTACCTATAAAGGTTTATTTCTTCCTTGGTGTGCAATGTGCAGCAAATACTCATAAAAAGGTGGAGAAAGGAGGAGTGCTCAATAATCAATAAAATAAACAATAACTTCCTTAACTACAGCAAGAATTATGTAAGGCCCCCTTAGTAAAAACATAGAATACAATAATTTATGAACAAGTTTTTTTGCCTCATAAGACCATTAATTCTGTCTCTGCGTGGAAAGTTTTTAAACTTCATTGTACCTGAAAATAAAATGAGATTTTTTGTTTTCTTGAAAAATTGTCTAAGTCAGGATTCTGTACACAGTCTTTCCACTTTTAAACTTAATGTCCACAAATGTCAAACATATCAATGTATTTTAGCTCTTTGGTTAATATGTCTTTTATCATTGAGTTATCTAATATTTCCTAACATTTTATTTTGTCCTCCATGGAAGTTCCATATTGAAATGCCAGTTAAAATTCACAACATTTTTAGAAAGAAAGAAATGCTTATTTTTATCCAAATGTTTTATCTTCTATATTGGGAAAGAAAAATTTGTTCCTCAAATAGTATTTTAGAATCTGAAAGTAATGGAGCTTCTCAAAATGACATTAAAAGCATTCACATTTTTAAAAATAAAACTGCCAGATAGTTTTTTATTTTCTAAGTTTCCTTAATAAGTACAGACAACCTCTAAAATAAAAATATACACATTATAAATTTTTAATAACAGATGTAAAAATTATTCCAATAGATAATTCTTTAAAGTTTGCTACTTTGGGGTTTTAAATTATTACCATTTCTTTGTTTTTCAAAATGCTTCTGTAACTGTTAGCAATTTTATTTCTCCTCAGCTGAAGACTTTTCTCATAGTTGTAAAATGAGATTTACAAAATAAATGTTCCATTTCAAGATTTATTACAGTTTACCTTCTGCAGTATCTAGAAAGACAACCTTAAATGCTTAAAAATATTTATAAACAATTATTTACAATACTTACTAAAATACACCCTATATAATTTTTCAGATTTGTTCAACAATTAATACTTTCTTGCTTTATCAATGTTATTATGCAGTAGAAATTTATTAACATTTTCTAAATCAATAACCAGTTTTAAATGTTTTCCAATATGAATTTTAATCTTTTATTCTTTTCTTTTTTCATCTAATAAACTAGTACTAAACCACTGAATGAGCAAATTATGAAACAAATCACTCTTTCGGTTTTTTTTTTTTAAATAATGTCTCTTTGAACTCTGTTATAATCAATTAACTTTATTTAAATATGGCATCCATTAAATAGAAGCAGTTATTTTAAATGCTGAAAAATGCAATAAAACTGCTATAACAACACGAAACTACTTTCTTTTCAACTATGTAAATTTTAGCCTGATTTTTCACATAAACACTGAATATAAATATTCTAAAATTCTCACAGTACTTATTTTGCATCATGAAGTTAGAAGCCTTAAAATATATATATATATATATATATATATATATAGTTCCTATTTATAATTCTTTTTCACTACTTAAAATTTTGTTCTCTTGGATCCCCTAACTGAAAATAATTAAATGCATTGCTATTAAAATAAGCCATTTAAGATATGCCAAGACCAAAAATAAGGAAACATTCAAACTAGTTTATAAACATTTCTTTTATTATTAATACCTATTGGCTACAAACAGTTACAACTGTACATAAATAAGAAACAGAAGTTCAGTCTATATAATCTCTATTTTTATGTTAACTTGGGATTGAAACAATAGGTAGTAAAACAGCATTTTAAAAATCCTCACTGTAATAGTGATACACGTTAGATAATAAAGTCAGAATGCTGTACTATTCCAGGGCCATAGAACATAAAAAAATCTTTAAAGTAATTGTTACTATTATATAACATATGTGTACTTTTGTGTTTGATGCTGTTCTCAAACTAAACAAGTTTAACTCAAATTGAGAAAATCCAAATTACAAGTTTCAAAAACTTAGTTTTGTGAAAGTACTAAAGAATCACAGGACAGTTTGAATCACAAACTAGCTAGTAAAAACTTATTAAGAATATACTTATTGTGTAGCTAGAAAAACAAACTAAACAGTTCTTAATTAATCATCAGTCTTCATGTATTGGTCTAAAGTATACCAAATATTTTCACTTGTCTCATTATCTCACAAAGGCACAAGTGGGAAGAATGATGGGCAGCAATAAAAAAATCGAGATTTCATTGGAGAAGCCTTTTGATTAGTTGGCAAAAATTGTAAGCACTCATTATTTGCAACTATAAATTAATTAGGGGACTTTTATAGAATGAATGACTGAGGTTACAATAACTATTTTAAAAGAAAGGAGGAAATTTCTTACATTGTTCCAAGTATAGATAATTTCTTAAAAAGTGTTAGAAGAATGAGTAATAACGGTTTAGGAGCAGTGGTGGAGAACAGAGAAAACAGCAATTAGATTCGCTCTAGAAAAGGGGGAAGGAATGGAAAAACACAAGGAAATAAATAAGTATAAATTGTATACTAGAATATTGGAGTGGTAGAGAACTTTTCAGGGACTTAAGAAAAGGGGCTTTTTAAAATAGCTAAAATGGTAGATGATAAAGTTATATTTGGAAATGATGTTTAAGAATGACTATAGAATTAAAGCATAATTATAAGGAAATACTTTGTTTTCCTTTTAACTTCTGTTTATTTTTAAAAGGAAATAAGTAAAATATTTAAGTAAAATTTTAGTTACTAATCTGAAAAATTAATGAATTATTTTACTAAATTTTATCTCATTTTTCTTATCGGAATTTTCATTTTGACTTTTATTATGGTCATAATCTATTGTCTTCTCTAAACTTATTGAATGCTTTTTAGTATTTTATTATTATCTTTCTCCAGGTGTGTTTTACTTTCAAATTTTGACTTCTAGATAGTCTTCAATGTGCAGGTGGCTTGAAAATCTATGTCTGAGAAATACACCTTTGCCTTAAAATATTCACCATCTACAGACTAAATTAAACACAATATCCATAAAAGAATAAGCAACACATAAAGCTTTTAATTCTGAAATTATAATCCTTAAAAGTCAAAAGCAGAAATTCTACATTATAAATTTATTTCCCAAACGTATTTATTGACATAAAACTATAAAGTCATTAGAACAGTCTCAAAGATTTAAACACAAAGTTAAAAAAATTTGAAAAACACATTAAGTTAAGCCATGTCTGTACAATGGTTTAACTTAAACTAAAAAGTGGGGTAAATCAAGCAAACACATCATTAGTTGTCAAACAGATCTCTCCAAAATAATACCTCAGTTGAAACCGATCTTTCTTTAAAAATCATCCTATTTAGTTGACATGACGATGCACTGTCTGGTCAAAATTTAAATTACAGGGTCTTACAAATGTACCACTCTGATGTGGGATATTGATGTATGGGGGGAGGCTATGCATGTGGGGTCATGAGGTATTTAAAAACTCTCTTACTTTCCACTCAATTTTGCTGTTAACCTAAACCTGTTCTTAAAAAACAAAGTTTACTTACAAAAAAAAAAAAAAGAGAGAGACAAGCAAATAATAGAACTGGTCAAAATACAATTCTAGAAACTTGGATTGATATTCAACAACAACGAAACCATGGCCAGGGATGCGTATTCTGAAATGTGTAGAAATGTTAAGGATAAGGTAATTTTTAAATTTCCATTATAATACTTTCTATTAAAATATAAATTGTAAATAATTCTTAATCTTAAGAAAAAAATGCCAGATCTATGAAATGTTAGAAAATCCTAAAATACATTCTAGAATAGCTTTAAAGTATTTTAAAATGTAAATAATTAAAGCTTTTCAAAATTAATTTTAAAAATACAATATGAGATTGGGCTGTAAAAATAATTGAAAGATTCTTTGGTTACTAATAATAAAAGAGAATAAATGTCCACTAATTGCTCTAATTTAATGTATTTGTTGACTGTGTAATAATTTTTGGTGATCAGATATGCAAACACACCAGTACATTCACATGGCTTAATTACGTATATTCTTGCATGGTAAAGGGAGATGGGGAAAAAAAAAAAAAGCAAAAAGGAAGGTTCTACTTTGCTGCTTCCATGAGAAAACCTCATTCACTCCTTTCTCTCTTCTATCCAGAAAAGATAGAAAGAGGAGAAATTAGAAGAAACATAATAATAAATAAAGACAAATAAGTATAAGAAAAAAAAGGCCAATTGCTTTCTTCTTTCCAAAAACTAGGCAAACAGAGAGGAAAGGCGAAAGAAAAAAAAATGTATATATATACAAACACACACACACACACACACACACACACACACACTTTTTAATATATATTTTAAAACATATTTTATATATTTATATATTTTATATTATGTATAATATAAATATATTATTAAAATATACATAAGTATATATTATATATTATATAAAAATATATTATATACATTATATAAAAATATATATTATATACATTTATATATACACATATTTTTAATATATGTATTTTTATATATGTTTTGACACCATTTTTCTCTTGTTGCCCAGGCTGGAGTGCAATGTTACGATCTTAGCTCACTACAACCTCCCCCTCCTGGGTTGAAGCGATTCTCCTGCCTCAGCCTCCTGAGTAGCTGGGACTACAGGCACTTGCCACCATGCCCGGCTAATTTTTGTATTTTTAGTAGAGATGGGGTTTTGCCATGTTGGCCAGGCTGGGTCTCAAACTCCTGACCACAGGTGATCTGTCCACCTTGGCCTCCCAAAGTGCTGGGATTATAGGCATGAGCCACCATACCCAGCCCAAAAAAGAATATTTCTTAAAGTTCATGGTTCTTGTCCCTTCTTTCCCAACCCGCATCACCACTGGCTTAGGGTGGGATATTCCTTGTTTCTACTGTATGATAGATACAGTTGAGGGTTTGGGAAGAAATTCTTCCTACTGCAAGAGTTGGTGTGGTGAGGGAACCGTAGGGATATAAGTGGGTGGAATGGGAAACACATTTAGAGTTCCACTAAATATAGAAACTCTAAATGTATTTTCACATAGCCATAAACTGAACTTATTCTATAGTCCTATGTTTCAGAAACATTATGAGATAAAAAGGTTGTTGTGGCTCACCCTGGGATCTATAAGCCCTTTAACATTGTTTCTAAAGAAATGTATAAACATATTTTGTTACGATTTATATATAAATATTAAAAACATAATTTATATATAAACAAAATTAAATTTAAAAATCTATTTATAATTTGAGAATTGTCTCTATATCTAAAAACTACAGCAAAGATATCTACTTTCCCCACAGGAAGCCAGTGCCTGTTAGAAAGCCTAGAACAATAATGTGTTCAAGTAGGAAGCAGGACCATGAGGATGGAAAACAGAAACTTTTTAAATTCAGCCAAACATGGTAACTTTAAATACTGCTCTAGAAGGGAAAGCCAAGACCACCCTAAAAAGGGAGAATGCAACCTACCTGAAAAGGCAAATAAGAAGGGCCTTAGGAGTATTTTAGAGCCCACTGGATAAAGGGAATTCACACTAAAGAAGAGTGATGAACAAAGCTAAGCTGTATTCTGCATCTATTCCATGCATGGGACTTGCTTTTTATAGTTGTTTCTCTTCTATATTCTCATCTGTGACTTTATTGTTATAAGCAGGAGTTTCCCAAGTATTAGAATTGTGAAGGGAGACAGGTGATAAGAATGCTGCTTTAATGAGGGTACAATCCTAAGACAGAGTGCTAATCCCTCAAGTGGTAGCCAAATGGAATCTGGAAGATACGTAAGAATCTGCTAGATACAATACATTCAAGCAATATTTTCTCTTGTTTTGTAATTTTTTCCTATAAAATATTTCTAGGAAATGGCTTCCATCTTATTGGAGGGTACAGATCTCCTTGTTTAGATGCATGACTGGACCTGCACAAATACCCTCTCTCACACACACATGCACAAATACAAGGGAGTATCAATATTTCACATTTTTAACTGTAGGACCTACATTTCTCCCCATTAATTCCAAGCATGTCTACCTAAATAGCAAGAAGGAAAGTGGAAATTAAAATTCATTCTTGTGCTTCCTGTGGCAGAGTTTGGGAGCAATTACGGCCACAGTGACCACTATGATCTGCTTCACTGCCTCTGTGCCTGTTTCACACATTAATGCCAAAACAGAAGAAACAATCTCAGGGTAAACCATATCTAATTAAATGACTTTCTACCTGTAATCTAGCCCCATTCAGTAGCATAATCTTCACTGAAGAAGCTGAAGTATGTTTAGACTGCATGTTTTAAAAGGTAGCATAATTTGTCTTGCTATTGGCAAACATCACCACCTCTTTTATGCCTTCCTATGGAACTTTCAAGAATTGTCACACTTTAAAAATAAAAAGACCAAAAACGATCAGGATGGATAATCATTATTCTTTTTTGACATATAATCCCCTAGATTCTCTGAGTGAAAACTATGGCAACTGTTCTCATCATCAACTTTCTAGTTTACCATAAATACTTCCATTCTTCTCCTTTCCCATTTTCTCTACAGAAACCACAACACAACCAGAACTAAATGTACCAAAAGGAAGTACTATTTTCATCTCAGTTTACAGAAAGAAGAAAACAGAGAATGGATTTTGTTTTACCTCTAATATACATGTTTGCTTGGGGTAAAGAAGTGGCTTTTTGCTTCCCACCATGGTTACCTTCTGAGGAAGGTGATAGTAATTCCCTTCTTATACTGGTTGTTGACACTACAATAACGTCTAGATAGGAGGGAAGTTATAAAAAGAATATGAAATTAAATAAAGACCACAAAAAAAAAGAAATTAAATAAAGAATAATGAAAGAGAAGGGAGGGAAATGGGAAAGCATTGAAAAAGCCATAGTGAATGAAACTGACCTCCAATAAAATTTTAAAATAATAAAATGAAGCAGACAAAAAGGGATATATATATATATATATATATACACACACACACACACATACACAGAATCTTGAAACAAAATTAACTTCAAGAAAATAAAAATAACTAGTGTTGCATCAGTACTATAGTATTCTTTACCAAGAAGTCCAGACAAAATGTTTAAAGTCCCTGTTAGTTGTTCTACTTCAATATGTAAATTCACTTGCTTAAGAGTTAATTGAGAAATCAGAAACATTAAGTAAGGAACATTTGCAAATACTTCTGAATACAAACCAAAAATGTATGAATAATTTTAAAACGCATTTTCCTTATTCTCCTACTGAAATACAACTTAAAATGAATATAATTTTAAAATAAATTTTCATTCATATGTGTAACATAAGGGGCTTCATTTTTCTTATTGCCTGTTGCTCCTGGATAATAAATTAGGAGTTAAGGGCAACTCCACAGCTCTTTCTTCCAGACTACTATTTACTAAAGTTAGATGTTATAGCACCGTAAGTACAGTGAAAAATGTAAGAGAATCAACAATGCTCTAACTTGAAGAGTTACATATTTCTTACCATGTCTTTTCCACCTATGACCCCTTATTGACATGCTGGTTACTGCATTTCTTGATATTCTAGAGGAAGTTGGTGTGATTTCAACTTGAATACACCTTGTACCTTCCTTGTTAGATTTCATGGGACCATCAGGCAATGAAGCCTTTATTGCATTAGCAACCTAAGAAGAAAAAATATAGTTTAAGATCAACATTAGCAGATGTATTATTTTACCCTTAGATAAAACATGACACTAACTGTTAATGGGTTTGTACAAAGATGCTCTTCCCAAGAATTTTACAAGATCATCCACAAATCCTCTAAGATAAGAATAGGAGCTCAAAGGGAAAATGATGGTTAAAAAATATGTAAATGATAAAGTTAAAAATTTCAAAACATTCCATTAGATTTCCAAATGCCTAATGTTAATAAATGCAGCTAAAGTATGTTAAGGAGAACAATTCTTGTAAGTTAAAAAGACTGTCAGGTGTCTAGGAAGTTAATCTAATAAACATTTTTATTTGTTACTTTTCTAAGTTACAAAATTTCCATGTATAACAAAAGCATAAATACACTGAGTATTAATGATATAATAATGAACTATGAATGGCTATCTCTCAATTTATAGTTCTAAATTGAGAAATCTTAAATTATAAAATTTACATAAGTAAGTCAGGCACCTACCAGCAATGGCTCTGGATATAATTCTAGCTGGGCTCTGTATATAATATCATCCAGTGCTTTTTGAGCTAGATCCCATTCTCCATTATAACTATAAAATTAGATGAATTAAATGAAGAAATTATAATTAGTTATAACTGAACAAAATACGATGAGAAACTATCTTTACTGAAGAAAATAAAAGATCCCATTAGCGCATTGCTTAACATTCTATTCCTTTTAAAAATGTATTTTTAAATCTTTGAATTTCTTTCAGTTGCATCTAAATGCCTATTAATAGCAAAGAAAATTTTACAGATGTACATTTCTTCACTAAAGAACATGACTATTTATAGAACAGGAATTTAAAAAGTTAAGGTAATTTCAAAGCATTTTATACTTTCAAAGCAAATCAGAGAACAATAAATTATATACCTTAGAATAATGTTCAGAACATTTTATGGTCCAATTACTCTGTAACTCCCACAGTTTTTAATGAGAAGCTACAAGTAATGTGGCTTGCAGTATACTGAATAGTTATTTCTTTGCATTTTGATAATTACTTAGAAGTATATTTGCTACATGTTACAAATAGAGCAACATGAGGGAAAAAGCGTGTGTGCATGTGTGTGTATGCACATGTCAATGTGTGTGTGTGTGCATAATTTTCAAAGATGTGCCAAACTCTTCCTAAAAATCAGCTAAATTACAAAAATGAACAGAGATATAATGGCTTGGTCAACTGCCAACAAAATAAAGAGGTATAAATTACATCAAGAGTGTATATGAGGCCTAAACACTGCCAAGAACATTGCTCCCACTGTAAAAACAAGATAAAGCCAAGTAATCTTCAAAATTATAAATTCTCATGAATCCATCAAAGAGCCAAGGTGATAAGGGCATCCAAGTAGCCAGAACTCTAAGGGGAGACAGGTGCCTCTAAGGAGATATGGGCCACAATACTGGCAGGTAAGAAACATTTAGCTAACTTTCTTAATAAATTCCTAAAAGCCAAAATACATAGCTCATGGGCTAGCATGAGAGTATAGAATCTCTAAAAGCACATACAAGTGGGAACTTGTATCCACCATAGGTTCTTCTCCATAAACCTTCTTTAGGCACACACAAGAAAAACTAGAAACAGGGCAGGTCAGAGAAAACTGCCCTTGATGGTATAGGCCTGAAGGAAAAGAGTGACCACTCCTGTAAGAAAAGTACAAAGACCCAGCCAGACGCCTTTATCATATGGAACAAAAGTTTTAAAGCATTTGGGGAAAGAGCAGCAAACCCTCTCACCCCAGAGCACAAGTGAAGACTAATTCGGCTCTGAGGGTAAGAAAAAGAAAAAACAAAAGCAAAAAAGCCTCTCATTCTATGCTGAGATCAGCAGAGGTGTCATCACTGAAGAAGGGGCAGGACCCTGAGAAACTCCCATCCCTGAGATCCAGGGACATGGGATCAGCCTAAAACTGAGGCTGGACCAGGACAACAGAGAACACTATCTCCCACACTTCCCCTCAACCCCGACCACCACCAGGCTAGTGCATACCCAGAACCAATCAATAGCACTCTGCTGCTGGAGGAGGGAGCAAGAACATGGAGAGAAACCTACCTGCAGTGAAGGTATATAAGGAAGGCAGAAAACTAAAGATGAAGCAGGAATATTAAGGAAAACCCTCCAGCAATCCAGCTCTCCACCTAAGTACCAGTTATCACTAGAGAAATTTGAAGTAGATGGTGCCCTGAGGGTAACCATAACAACAAACCCAATCCTAGCTCACTTCTGCTTATAATAACTCCACTAGCAGCCTAGAAGAGCCATGCCCATTTTCTGTCATAAATAGTATTTACCTCAGTCTCTACTGTCCTATCCCTGAACACAATCATGAACAATCAAAAATTACAAGGCACATAAAAAGAAAAACAAACAAGACCAACCCTGTCAAGAGATAAAGCAAGCAACAGAACTAAATTCATAGATGACCTAAATGTTGAAGTTATTTGGGAAATTAAAATAACTATGACTAATATACTAAAGGGTCTAGTGGAAAAGATGGACAACATGTATGAACAGATGGAGATTTCTGCAGAGAGATGGGAACTACAAGAAAGAGTCTAATGAAATGGTTAGAAATAAAACAGTAACAGAGATGAAGAATGTCTTCAGTGGTCTCATTTCTAGACTTAACCTAGTCAAGGAAAAAAATCAGTAAACATGAAGATACATCCAACAGAAATTACTCGAACTGAAACACAAAGAAAAAGAATAAAGTAGATCAGAGCATCCAAGATCTGTGGGACAATGTTAATGGTCTAACACAGGGGTCAGAAAATTTTTTCTTAAAGGGCCAGACAACAAGTATTTTAGGCTTGTGGGCCAGTCTCTACCACAACTATTCAATTCCACCACTACAACAGAAAAATAGTCATAGACTATACATAAACAAACAGGCATGACTGTATTCCAAAAAGCTTGAAAAACAGGCATCAGGCCAGATTTGGCCCACAGACCATAAATTCTGCCTTCAAGAAGTTTATACTCTACTAGAGAAAATTATAAGTACCAAGTGAATATAATGCAAAGTACAATGAGACAGGTATAATAAGAGAATTATAAAGTAAAAGACAGGGCTCAATGAAAAATACCAGTACCTAAGTCATTAGGTAAGACTGAAACTTAGCACCAATATTAGAAATTAATAGAAAGCTAATATAAACTATTCTAATCAAAGAGGCTCTGAAATGTTTTTTAAGAGCTAAAGTTTCTGGCAATGGAAAAAAGATTTATTGAGGAAAAAAACTATTTGGAAATTATAGCCAAAAAGAAAGTAATGAAGAAAGGGACTATGAATATATTTAAGTGTTACTAATTTTCATTCAGTCCTTGAATTTAAGAAAGATGATAAAGTGTTTTAATTGGTTAAAAATCCTTCAGAACTTTAAAAGGTATGTTTCAAACTAAATATATCTTTTAGATAAAAAAAAAAATTTAGATATGTTTTAAAGTATTAAAACTATTATCAAGATCTTCATATTCTTTCACAAAACATATGCAAATCACTTATATATTTACAGTATAATATAGTGACAATAGATTAACAAACTATAATTTTCCAAAGAAATTAAAGGTTTGCTTTGTATATGGTAAGATACTTACAAGGCAAAATAAATCCCTGTTAACATTTGTACCATGAATCCTGAAGAAACTGGTATCCTACTACTTATACCTTTGTATTTTCTTACATGTTGTCGAGGATATCCACAAACACAGATTCTAAAAAAACCAAAATAAATGTATTTATAAAACTGGTAAAAATTTAGGTAACATATTTTAACATTTATAAGCCAACAATGTACTAGGTACACTTTCATAACAAACCTAATATCTATAAAACAAAGAATCTTTCCAAACATAACATTTGTCTGTAACATATTCCTGAGTAAGTTATGCCAGGGAAAAAAAATGTATAAAGCTGGAGGTATGCTGATATCTACAGTAAGTGAACCAGATTCACTTACTAGTTAGTGAATAGTTACTAGTCAATAATTTTTGGGAACCGCTAAATCTATTACATGAAACTTGGCACTGGCTGGGCCTAGGAGGTAGAGGTTGCAGTGAGCCAAGATCGCACCACTGCACTTCAGCCTGGGTGACAGAGTGAGACTCCATTTCAAAAAAAAAAAAAAAAAGAAAGAAAGAAACTTGGTATTATTTGTCATAAATAGATGTGTGATATGAGCCTCAATTCCTGACAAAGTTCTTGACACAAACTGCAGGATCCAAAAAAATTCTATAAATTAGACTCAAATATCATACAATATACCATAAAAAACTTCAGACAGATTATAATTGTTAATGTTTAAAAACCAAAAAGGGATTAAAACACAGGCAAATAGTTACATACTCTTTGCATGCTGTCTAAACATGACAACAAAGGTAGAACCCTAAAGAAAGATCAATAGATTTTACTTTTTTTTTTTTCAAGAAACTACTATAAGCAAAATGACATGTAAAGAAATATTTACTCTATGGCACATGTATACCTATGTAAATAACCTGCAAGTTCAGCACATGTATCCCAGAACCTAAAGTAAAATAAAAATTTTAAAAAAGGACATGGAAACTAAAAAAAAAGAAAGAAATATTTATTTATTATTAGTTTTTTAGAGTCAAGGTCTTGCCCTGTTGCCTCGGCTGGAGTACAATGGAATGAATGATCATGACTCACTGCAGCCTTGAACTCCTGGGTTCAATCCTCCCATCTCAGCCTCCTGAGTACTAGTGCACGTCACCACACCTAGCTGTTTTTTAAAAAAAAATTTTTTTGACATGGGGGTCTTGCTATGTTGTTCAGGCTGGTCTTAAACTCCCAACCTCAAATGATCCTCCCATCTCAGTCTCCCAGTCGCTGGGATTACAGGCATGAGGCATCACACTCAGTTCCAGAAATACTTATTATAGTGAGGAATATTTAAGAAATACTAAAGTTAGGGAGTATTTACTATAATGAAAAGGAAACAACTTAAGAGTCCAACATAGGAGACCAATTATATAAATCATTCAGAGAATACTATAGAAATTAAACACAATATTTGAAAATCTATTTAAATGACAGGGAGAAAAACTGTACAAAACAACAGATGCAGCATAATCCCATTTTGCAATAAACAAATAGATGTATAGTATGTATCACTGCAAAAAGAAGATTAAAAAGTCACAGTTATCTCTGATCTGTAGGATTATAAATCAATTTTCTTCTTTATATTTACATGTATTTTTTTAACTTCCTATGACCAACATGCACTGTTTGTTTGTTTGTTTTGTTTTTGTTTTTTGAGACAGAGTTTTCCTCTTGTTGCCCAGGATGGAGTGCAGTGGTACAATCTTGGTTGACTGCAACCTCTGCTTCCCATGTTCAAGCAATTCTCCTGCCTCAGCTTCCCAGGTAACTGGGACTACAGGACCGCACCACCATGCCCAGTTGATTTTTTTGTATTTAGTAGAGATGGGGTTTCACCATGTTGGTCAATAAAAATTATTGATAACTGACCAAAATTAGTGAACTAACTAGTAAGTGAATCTGGTTCACTTACTGTAGATAGCAATATACCTCCAGCTTTATACATTTTTTTTCCTGGCATAACTTACTCAGGAATATGTTACAGACAAATGTCATGTTTGGAAAGATTCTTTGTTTTATAGATAATTAGGTTTGTTATGAAAGCATGCACTGTTTTTAAAATAAACAATGATTCTATTTTTAATAATAAATTTACTAGAAAATAGATGCTTTCACATGATATTCTATGCTTGATATAATATGAGCTTTACTTAATATAGTACGAGCCAACAGACTGTAATTGTTTACTCACTCTTCCCCTATACTTACTATCTAGAACTTAGTATTTCCTCTACTCAATGAATCTAAGCCTTTACTTTAAAATGTCCCAGGATGCCACAGACCATCTCAAAAATATTCCCCAAGAATGTCATTAATTCAGAGCAACTTTTAAAAATAAACATAAATGCATTTGATATTAGAGGATCCCAGAATTTTTTAGAACCAAGAGTAATAAGCAGGGAAACAGAAAAATTAGCTACAAGTGAAATAAAACAAACTCAAGTTCTGTTTGAATCTACAAAAATGTATGCCTAAACTAGAATAGAGACTCCTCTTACTCTTATTAACTAAAATAAAAAATTTTACTTTCTTATACCTTAAAATTTTATGACAGAGAAGGTTGTATGGTTGTAAATAGTAAAGAACCAATGTATAAAAGAAATTTTCAATTAATTCACTCTGTAAATACTTATTAAAGACTGATATTGGGTCAGACTCTAGATATATAAATGATAAATGTAGCTCCCACGGGGACTCACAATCTAATCATGGAGACTGTGTAATAAGGAAATATTTTCAATGACCAAGTTCAAGAGATGATAAAGGAGAAAGTGGTAAACTCAGATGGAAGAAGTAGAGGGTCAGAGAAGACTTCTCAGAAAAGAGATTCATTTGAATTGAATCTTGAAGAAAAATGGTACTTTTCCAAGTGGAAAACACAGGAAAGTTCAAAGGCAGAGGTGGGATGAAACAGCATGACATGGAGGAGACTGGGGACATTTTAGCAGGATGGAGGGTTAGGACACTAGAAAATACTAGAGAAGCTCATCACATCATGAAGCCAAATCATGAGTATCTTACAACCTGCTAGGTTTTACCATGTAGACACTGGGAAGCAACTAAAGATTTTTTTTGTTTTGTTTTAAGCAAAAGAGTACCAAAATCAGATTGGTCTTCTGATAACATCACTCTGGCTATATTGGTGGGTGAAGGAGGAAGGGTAGGTTTGGAGCTGTATCTAGGAAGTATAAAGAGGGTGAGGCCAAAGAAATAAGAAGAGTGGACAATTATTTCCACGTTTAGTTTGAATAGCTTGCTACATGGTGGTGTCATTCACTAGTTAGGACAAATAAGAATACTGGAATATGCTGTTTCAAATATGCTGATTTTTTCTGGCCGGGCGCGGTGGCTCATGCCTGTAATCCCAGCACTCTGGGAGGCCAAGGCAGGAGGGTCAGGAGGTCAAGAGATCGAGACCATCCTGGCCAACATGATGAAACACCGTCTCTACTAAAAATACAAAAAATTAGCTGGGCGTGGTGGTGTGTGCCTGTAGTCCCAGCTACTTGGGAGACTGAGGCAGGAGAATTGCTTGAACCCGGGAGGCAGAGGTTGCAGTGAGCTGAGGTCATGCCACTGCAATCCAGCCTGGCACCTGGTGACGAAGTGAGACTCTGTCTCAAAAAAAAAAAAAAAAATCAAATATGCTGATTTTTAAGTACATGGTATAATATCAATTTTGTCTGCCATGACACCATCCCTGTCTTCACTTAAATGCACTGCCATCCCTCTTCCCTTTAGGAACTAGTCTTTCCCTATATAGTCATCCTTAGAATAAAAATAAACTTTTGAGATTGTTAATATAGCCTGAGTTACAAACCATACAATAATTAGAAGACCCACTCCAGTGAGTTTATTTATCCATGATAGACCAGAACCAAAACTGGAAAAGAAAAGTTAATTATTATTATCAGATCTTCAGATCATCAGGCTATCGAGTAGAAACTTGGCTGAAAAGGGGAAACAAGCTGGGCATGGTGGCTCACCCCTGTAATCCCAGCACTTTGGGAGACTGAGGCAGGCAGACTGCCTGAGCTCAAGAGTTTGAGACCCACCTAGGCAACAGGGTGAATCCCTGTCTCTACTAAAAATACAATTAGCTGGGCATGGTGGCATGTGCCTGTAGTCTCAGCTACTCAGGAGGCTGAGGCACAAGAACTGCTTGAGCTTGGGAAGCAGAGGTTACAGTGAGCAGAGATCATGCTGCTGTACTCCAGCCCGGGCAACAGAGCGAGACCCCATCTCAAAAAAAAAAGGTGGGGACAGAGAGAAGTAGAGACGAAAAGTCCAGGAGAATAGAAAAAGGGGAAGGGAGCAAAGAGAAAGTGGAAGAATTGCCTGAATAGTAGTGAGCACTTTTCTGTTCTGCTTGTTCTGCTCTTTGAGATTAACAGCTTAATAAAGGCTACATCTCCTGTATGTTTCTCAAGTGAAGATCACACACAAAAATCATGCTCACATAGTTGGAGGAAAGATTATTTTAATTGAGTTGTGAAGGATGGACAATATTTATATATTGGGGAAAAAGAAGTTTCCAAATAAAATAACAAGCAATTAAAAAATGTGCCATAGGTTCTTTCAACCAGAGATGACCGAATATCAGATACGTTCTAGAATTGTTGGTACAGTCATAGCAAACAGGTGAGGAAAAAAAGAAAGCAATACCTTATGTGCATCCATAGTGAATGTGTGTACTCACTGATGGGGTGCAATAATATGCCAGCTGTCATTACTAAATGACAACAAAGTGGCTGATGCTGCATTAAGTGCTTTATATTTATATAAATTTTATTAGTCAGGAGAAAAATGGCTTACTCATAACAAAGCTGCCCTAAAATGACAGAAAACAAGCTGTTTAGGAGGTCAGAAAAATTGACCTAGAAGTGAGGAACGGGGCAGGGATTCATCATGGGTACACATAAACAAATACACTGATCAGGAACTCATAGCTATCCACATCCAAGTTCATCAGTTAGATGACTCACCAGCTAAATAAAATCAGAGCCGTCCCTTAGACAATGGGAGAGAATTCAAGTTAATAGTTGAACATAGTTTCATTCTTAATATTTATATTCCACATCAAAAAAGAAGATAAGCCATTTATTAAACAGCCTTGTATTAAGAGAGATTCCAACAGCAAGAAATCTTTTCCTCAGACTTGGAGGACTCTGCACTCCAGCCTGGGCAACAGAGTGAGACTCCTTCTCAAAAAAAAAAAAAGTGGGGATGGGGGAGGAGGCAGACATAAGTGGAGACAATAAGTCTAGAATAGAAAAAGGGGAAGGGAGAAAACAGAAAGTGGAAGAATTGCCTGAATAGTGTTATACTGCTTGTTCTGTTCTTTGAAATTAAGAGTTTAATAAAGGCTGCATCTCCTGTCGAGTTTCTCAAGTGAAGATCACACACAAAACTTGTGCTCACATAGTTGGAGCAAAGATTATTTTAATTGGGTTGTGAAGGATGGACAAATTTAGATATTGGGATAAAGAAGTTTCCAAATAAAATAACAAGCAACTGAAAACAGCCACGTATTAAGAGAGATGTCCAACAGAAAGAAATCATTTCCTCAAACTTAGAGGACTCTGTTATATACCAGCAAAACTTATTTGTAGCATTGGTGACTATATTTCTTTTCACAGTATCTTATATATTCAGTACTAGCAGAGAATAAAAGCTTCTTGACTATAACTTATTCAGTTTAGCTCTTGCTTACTGTCAGATATCTTCTTCAAGTGGTTCACACACACTATGTAGGAAGAAAACAGGCTATCAAGCTGGCCATCAATCAGTCTGCAAAGCTTATAGCAACTGAACAGATTTTTGCTCAGTAGAATGGATTTGTGTGAGCATAGGTGGAGGATGGGAAGTGTTTAAGATTGTTTTAATTATTTTCATAACTCATTATAATCAGAAGATTTTAAAAAGAATGAAACACATTCATCACTGAATCTAGTTCATATATCCCATAAATTTTTTCTGGTTGTATTTGTGTATCCTTTCTCCTAAATGATCCAGTCAATCATTTTGGTATAATAATCAACCAAATTGAGCAGCAATCTAAAATAACTGTCACATGGCAAACAGGATTAGATGAGCCATATAACAGTACGATCACTTTCATCTTCAGGAAGACCTTCGTTATTGCTAAGATCATCAAGGAGCTCTTGTACTTTAAACAGTATAATCATTTCTAACTTACTTATCACCAGAGTTCTGTAACTAATTTTCTTTCCATAGATATGAACTAGGCTTAGTTTGATTAGCAGAAGTGTTTTCTAATTGTTTTCTATTAATCTTAAAAATTTATAAAACTTCCTAATTAAAATATCTGATAAATGATTAAGAAAGCCAGTAGTTAAGAGAAATAAATAAGTGGATTTTAACATTGAGGATACAGTTAATAGGAAATCTGAAATGAAAATTAAAAAAACATAAATAACTAAAAATTACAGGAATGATACATTTGATAGAGTTCCTCTTATATAATACATTGTGGCTTAAAAGTTAACATATTTAAATAGCTTAAGTCTTTTATATTACTTAGATCTTTTCCCCCACCCTTGTTTTTTTACAGCTGGTGGACATTTATATGAAATTAATTTCTCTTGTGTCATAGATTAATCTATTTCTACCAAAATGTTCCTTGGCCAATATCATGTAGTTTTAAAATAATCTATGTTTCTCTTTATGTTTAAAGCCAGTTTTTACTTGCATTCTTTGTTGAAGAATTTTTCAGTTCCCTGGTCAGGTAAAATTGGTATATTAGCAATTTCCTACCCATAATGTAAAAGTAATTATATTAGAATGTGCTACATTACAGTTAGACAGGACAAAAATCAGTGGCACATATTCTTTTCTAACTTTTCCATCAGTAGTTCCAGGGAAATGTCAAGAGTGGTTGGGAACTGTATTAGAATATCTAAGGAGCTTCAAAAAATACATTTATAAAGAATATATAAAAATATAAATATATACATTTCTACACAGGCATTCCTGGATCCTATTATCTAAGACATTGCTTCAGTGTGTTCTAAGTTCTAGAGGTGAAAATTGCTGTATTGTTACTCCTTAAACCAGTATTTCTGAATGTTGGTCCTTATATCCATTTTAGTCAATAACGGAGTTTTCACTAGACCATAGTGAAATGAAAAGCAAGGAAAGCTAAACATCCTATTTTTAATTTATAAATTATTTTCCTTCCCTTCCACCCTCCCACCTTTTGGATATTAAAATTGTCTCCCTTTTGTTAAATAACGTTGATGGTAGATATTTATAATATAATGACTTGGCAAAATAAAAAGCTGGCAACACTTACATAAATAACCCAGCTGTTCCACCTTTTTTGAGATTTTACAGATCTGTGAAATTCAAGTCTGGACATTTCTGTCTTTAAACAATTTAAAGCAAAACACGTCTTAGAAAGTCTTAGTAAGTGGGAGAGATAACCCATTGGTATGATCTTTTAAGGTTAGGAAATGTAATTATGCTCTAATTTGGAAATCATCTGAAAGACTCCACTTCTTTATATTCGCTATCAAGCCCTTTGTCCTGTTAATTCTCTTTCTCTGCTGGTTCTGCATGGCTTTCTATCCTACTCAACATCAAGTTCTGATTTTTTACTGTTTTGTTTTCATTTGATTTCTAAGTATTGCTCAATAATCCCTCCCTCTGTGATATGGTTTGGCTGTGTCCCCACTCAGATCTATTCTTGAATTGTAGCTCCCATAATCTCCACATGTCGTGGGAGGGACCCAGTGAGAGGTAACTGAATCATGGGGTCAGATTTTCCCATGTTGTTCTCCTGATAGTAAATAAGTCTCATGAGAGCTGACAGTTTTATGAAGGGGAGTTCCCCTGCATATGCTCTCTTGTCTACTGCCATGTAAGACACGCTTCTCCTTTACTTTCCACCACAATTGTGAGGTTCCCTAGCCATGTGGAACTGTGAGTCCATTAAACATCTTTTTCTTTATAAATTACCCAGTCTCAGGTATTTCTTCATAGCAGTATGAAAATGAACTAATACACTCAGGATAAGTTGCATTTTCTAAATAAATTCCTCAAATAAAAATTATTCTACAATTTCCTTATTGTATAATATCTCTTATCTACATGAATTATTCATGGCAATAATCTCTGTCATGTTTGTTTGTCTTTTTTTTTTTTTAAAAAGTAACAATCCATGTTCACTTCGGCAGCACATATACTAAAATTGGAACGATACAGAGAAGATTAGCATGGCCCCTGCGCAAGGATGACAGGCAAATTCATGAAGCGTTCCATATTTTTTTTAATTAAAAAAAAAGTAAAAATCTAATTACCAAAAGTTTAGAAAAAATTTAGAAAATCACAAAAAAATCACAAAGGTGAAATATTAAAATAAACCATAATTCCACCAACTAGAGATAATCATTGTTAATATTCTGGTCATATTGACCCAATCAGGAAATCATACCATATACACTATCACTAACTACTCTCTTAAATCAGGATTTTTAAGATGTGAATAGACTACACTCAAGGACGTAATTTATTTTATAACCCCTTGGCTCAATTTACTTTTAACAAGAAAAGTTTAAGGACCAGTATCTCTTACTTATTTCTTAGTTCCAAATTCAAGCAGAGTGTAAATAACTAACTAAATAAATAAATAAATAAATGCAAACAAAAAGCCACCACATGCTAAAACTTCAAAGGTCATAATAGCTCTATCCTTTAGCTATATAGTATAATCCTTTTCTGGTTAAACATTCCATTTAAATGTTATTCAGTTTTACATTCTTTTTTTTTTTTTTTTTTGAGACGGAGTTTAGCTCTTGTTACCCAGGCTGGAGTGCAATGGCACGATCTCGGCTCACCGCAACCTCCGCCTCCTGGGTTCAAGCAATTCTCCTGCCTCAGCCTCCCGAGTAGCTGGGACTACAGGCACGTGCCACCATGCCCAGCTAATTTTTGTATTTTTAGTAGAGATGGGGTTTCACCATGTTGACCAGGATGGTCTCGATCTCTTG
>PVKV010013009.1:0-17606 GCA_004027835.1 Alouatta palliata | reverse complement strand
CAGTTTTACATTCTTTATCATGTTTTTGTTTTTGTTCTTTGTTTTTGAGATAGAGTCTTGCTCTGTTGCCCAGACTGGAGTGCAGTGCTGCAATCACAGCTCACTGTAGCCTCAACGTCCTGGGCTCAAGCAATCCTCCCACCTCAGCCTCCCAAGTAGCTGGGACTACAGGTGTGCACTACCATGCCCAGCTGATTTTTTAAAACTTTTTATAGAGATGGGGGTCTTGCTATGTTGCCCAGGATGGTCTTTAGCACCTGGGCTCATATAACACTCCCACTTCTGCTTCTCAAAGTGCTGGAATTACAGACATGAGCCATTGCATCTGGCCCTTTATCATGTTTTTTGTGACTATCAATTATAGGGAACTTTCCATGTGTTGAGTAGGCTGAGGTTTACATTAACTCATTGTTTTAAACAAATGATTATACAAAACAAAGATAACTTAGGTATGTGCCAGACTAGTAATCCTAGATTCATAAATTTCAGTATTAGAAACACTTGAATTTTACTTTACCTTGAACAAATTTGACACAGTGACTGAAGAGAAACACTGGGCATATAGGTTAAGGCAGCATTGTAACACAACAAAAGGAATGTCAACACTTCAAACCTAAAGACAAACAAAAAGAATATTAACAAATTCCTAGAATTCTAAGAAGTCAACTATAATAGGGGAGAGGGCACTCCTTGGGGAGAGATATAACATTACAGAATAGACATGCACAGTATAAGCATGCCAATAATGAAAAACTATAAGGAAAAAAGACTTTCCAAGTAACAGCCATATGAAACTTGTCTTTAAAATTGAATGTTCCAGCTGACATCTGAAGCAAAGTACAGTGACAAATCTAGATGTTTTTTCTTGTATAAAATGACTCAAAACGCAAATAAATTGTCACACACAACTCATTAAACATTATTTATAAGTATACTGAAATAATTTTCTTAAAAAATTAGTGTAGTAAATAAGGTTTATCCCCACAGCATACCTATTCTGTGCTGTCAGCATCTCCCTTTGAGGATGAGGTCCACTGTACACAACTTTTGACAAACCGTGCTGGGATAGAGCACTCTCAGTCAGAGCCATGGACCCAATGCTGGAAGGCTAGAGAAAAGACATTTGAATAAAGAAAAAAAAAAAGCTATTCTGTTGAAAATATGATATTTAGAATACATATACCACTAAAATAGCTACCATGAAGAACATTATGTATCTTAAACATATTTAGGTTGCCTACGAAATTTTCTGCTCAAAGATTTAATAAATAATTTAAAAACAAACCAAAAATGAGAAATAAAAATTAGTTTAATTTCAAAAATTCTGCCATGAAATACACAGTTGCCACAAACACACACACACACACACACACACACACACACAAAGTAGCCATCCATCAAGAGTGAAAATATTTCAAAAAGAATACTTTCAGTAGATCTCTTATTATCAGATTTCAGTGTGATGTTCAATTATTTTGTTTCTAATCTCAATTTGGAAACAGTAAATACTTTGTGGGTGTTTATACTTTTGAAGGTACTAATAAACTGATCAATTTTTTTCCTAAATATCAAAACTTAGGGTCAACAAACTTACTATGACAAAATGTCACTTACTTCATGATATACAGACGGTTTGGATAAAGATGGAATTGTAAAACTCAATACTTTGCTATGTCCCTGTTTGTCAACTATTTCCTATAGAAGTGAAAGAAAATAGATTAAAATACATATTTTTTACATATAAATTTACAAACTAAATTTAAATAGTCTAAAAAATTTTTTTAAAGACCTAAATAGAAAGGAATTTTAAGTTAATTAAAATCTTAAACCATGATAATCCATTATTATTCATAAACACCAGTAGTTAAACTGTATCTCCTTCCACATAAAAAATATATGTAACATAATTTTCAGGATGGCTGAGATACAGATATAGTGTCTTAATAATCCTCGAATTTCCTCATGTAACAAGTTATATTTGCTATGATCATTTAAATATAAAATATGTAAAGAAAATGACCTTACATTTCTTTTGCATTTTGAAAGGTCATTACAAAACTTAAGTATGTAGAATACTATGCTAATTGATATACAAACTTTATAGTAATGCAAGCTGTATGTTAAAACAATGTTGTACACTCTGGAGACAGTCTAGATTTTATTCAACTATGATTGATGAATATTAGAGTAGATCTTTTCTCCCAAACTTTTTGTGAGGGTCAGAAACAGATCATTTATAGGCAATGGACTTTAAGTTTACAAAATTTAAAATGCAACACTGATATTTTCAGATATCTCTATAAAAGAAATGAAAATGGTCTGATTTTCAACCTTCAATCAATCTATAAGTATAGTTACATAATTACATGTATCCTTGTACGTCTCCCAACCCCCAGAAAGTTATATTTGGAAGAATGAGCTATGAGTCACTTGATGTACGAAAAAACAAACATTAGCTTTACCAAAATGAAAAGCAGTTGCACAGGTTATATATTTGATGTGTCAAAAAAGATTCTGTTAACTCCACTAAATACAAACCAAATTGTAAACCCCTAGAAGAAGAGCTTCAATGCATCCACTGCTATGCACATTTCTGCTGGCCGAGACTGCAAGATAGCACCAAATCAGTTCTGGGAGAAATTGCAGCGTAAATCGAAGCAACTGCTCCTCTCCACTGCGATAAAATTCAAACAGCTGGTGACAGACAGGTTCTAGCAACTGGAGAAAGACAAAATGTTAATTCAAGAACTGGACTGTATTTGAATGGAACTACTACATGAAGTACAAAAAGTTTTCTCAGATTGGTAAAAATTCTTAAAATAGCTAAGTTGTGGGAGTTTCTTCCTAAAATATCCTTTCTTCCTGGTAAAATACATGTCAATATACAAAGGACTGACTATGGGGTTGAAGAAATTGAAATGGGAATCCTGGGTAGTTACTGTCCTTTCTCCCTCCTGAGTTTATAGTTAGGCAGCATCTGACAGCAATGACTGGTGTGTAAGGGGGCTACATAACTACAGACGCCCCTAGATTTAGATCCCTATTGTAACTATGACTAATTGGCCCTGGATAATCTAAACAATGCTGTAATTTTATTTTAAACATAATTTGGAGTCACCTATAACCTTTTTCTCTCTGACCGCACTCTCAACATTATCCAGTTAATGAGCTGACTATATCTTTATAATGGGCTTTAAAAAATCAGACAGGCAAGGTAAGACCCTTTTATAGGTAAGTATTGTTTCAAAGCATACACAATGATCACACACAGTCATAATCAAATATGTTAAGAGATTCACAAGGTACTGTTCACAAGGTACTGATTTTTCAAGCAAATTATCAGGCTATTTATTATATATATCCAATGAACTATACTTCACTAAGGCAATAAATTTAAATAAATTTACTAAACAGCTTTTATACTACCAATAATGGTAATGAACAGAAACTAAGTTACAGTCAATGTTTTGATTTCAACTATTTAAAGACTAAATTGCTTATAAAAGGTACAACAAAAAGTTATACTTCAATAAACATTGAGTAAGTCAAACTAACTAGTCTTTCCTACTGAAAAATTATCTAACTCTGACAGTTAATCTTCTAAAAGGAATCCTTCCTCCATTCTTGAATGGTCTTTAGAGGGCAACAGATGTCCAATGAGGTCATGAAAAATAGGGGCAAGAGGCAAAGTCATCCCATTCATAGACAGCAAAAAAAGTTTTTAGTGTAGGAATTTGGAATAATGGGGTTAGAGGTGGCTGGAAGAAAAAAAGACTGGTCAGGGATGTTTAGCTTTCAGGATGGAGTTGTTAAAATTTTCTTTGTGGACCCACATCAATAATCTTGAATTGTGGCATAACATCCCTCATCTCTAAATCCCTCAGAAAGCTAAATCAATTGAGATGGTTTATTGCAAAATTATGAAATCTTATTTGGAAATTTATTCAAGACAGTTTGTATGAACACATAATTTTAATGAAAACATACTCAAAAGGCTTTGTAACCCATTTAAAATCCAAAATTTAGAGTTTTTGCCATATGAAAGTACAACTTAATGAAGACAGATTCAAAGGGGAGGTAGAAATATATTACAACAAGATTAGATGAAATTATCCATTTGAAATTAATACAGATAAATATCAGTATCTATGTAATGCATCACAGACTGCAAAGTACTTTCACATAGATAAATCCATTGAATTCCCATAACATTGTAAGGTAAAATATCATTATCCACACTTTCCACAGAAGGAAACAGACAAAAAGGCTAACCACTATGACCAAAATCACATGGCTCACAAGGGTCACACCTGGAGCCAGGTATTTTGACTTCTTTACTAACATACCTGAAAAGTGTCAGGAAAGAATAAAATGATATAAAGTGTGGGAAATATGGGCAGTGTTTGACATACCTAACTTGACTATATTTGAAGCAAGCAAAGGAGCATTAGAACCTGCTGTGTTCCTAGTGTCTGGGTTGCATTTTTTAGTGTATTCTTTCTCACGGAAACCATGGTGGTTATGGTGGTTAGTCTTACAGTACTATTAAGAGAGACTGTACCTCAAGTATATTTACATGTGTTAAATGGACTTTTATAGGTTTAATGAGAACCTAGTCACCATGTGTCATCTCTCCATTGTAAAGTATATTCTGAGTTCTAAACAACTTAGCTGCAAATGGATTTTTACAACAATCCATTCATAAGTAAGAAGTCTGTAACCTAAGAGAGATTTCTAGTGGTAATAGGCATATGATTCAAAAATGCTCTTTAGTGACTAAGAAAGGAAAACGTTCGTCAATGACTAAGCAGGAAAAGAGTCAAGTTTGGGTAAACTGAGAAGGAATATCTTACAAGATTTTCCGTATTGAACAATTACTGAGGAACATGGGTAGGAAAAGGATACGGAAAAGCTGGAGAACACTACTATTCAGAAACCAGCAGCTACTGGTACCTGATCTCTCCCCTCTCTGGACTCCTGACTCCTAGAACTCCAAGGAGACTTTATGTGGGTCTTTCAAAAAACAGCTGATTTCATAACAGACTTAAGCAGTATTAACCTCTACTCATATGCCTGTCTCAAAGTTATAGTCAACTAAAAGCGCCATTTAAGCCAACTGCACTATACCCATATAAACTGCCTCTTTATAAGTTTCCTGAACATATCACATATATCTATCCCAGGGCCTTTCCACCTACAGTTCCCTCTCCTGGAAGGCTCTTGCCCTTGATTCCACCCCAATCTCTAATTCATTTGGATTTTGATTCAATCACCAATTTCCTCAGTTCCAACACGTATTTCCCTTACTTCGTTTTATTTATCCTTATAGCTTTATCACTAACTGACATAGTACTATATGTTAAGATATTTGTTTAATGTCTATCTCACTAACTAGAAAACAAGTTTTAATCTACAACATCAAGAATTTAATCTATTTTGTTCTCATAATTCCTAAGTGGTTCCTGACACATTATATGTGTTTAATAAATATTTATTAAATGAATAAAACTGAATAATGAAAAAATACTACTAGTTAAGTTTGCTGAACTTCAAATAATACCAAAAACAATGTCTCAAATTTCTAAAATTCCAGAAAACAATAATATCAACTTGTTGGGAATATTTTCAAATTAAGATACAAAATGTTCTAAACAGCAAAAAGGAGGTTACAATGTTAAAATAGATTACACTGTTATATTTTAGAAGCCCTTCCAAATATATTTGAAAGAGTGAGTGGTTTTTTTAAGAATGCAGAATACACACTGTCTTCTCCACATGAATCAGAATAAAAGCATGAAACAAACTAACATGCAAGACCAAACCAGCGCTTCTGAAAGTGTGGTCTGAGGATCATTCACAAACTGTTACCAGTCTCCAACAATATAAATGTAGAAATTGAGAGGAAACATTCAGAAAATTTTATAGCACTTAAAATGCAACAAAATATATATCTAAAAAAAAAAAATTTGGCCGGGCATGGTGGCTCAAACCTGTAAACCAAGCCCTTTGGAGGCCAAGGCAGGCGGATCAACTGAAGTCAGGAGTTTAAGACCAGCCTGACCAACATGGTGAAATCCCGTCTTTACAAAAAAAAAAAAAAAAAAAATTTATAGCACTTAATATTGTTGCAACATCCAAGTGAGTGATCAGCAGATAGATTTATCAAAGTATACATCAGTTAGGAAATACCAAATTTGCATGGTGCCTCACATGTGGTGTGAGTTGCATGTTAGTCATGCACTTTAGATACACATATTTGTCTGTGACAGATGATAATTTTTTTTAAAAAACTGGTCCATCATCACTAGTAATTTTAGAAATATTGTACCGAACCATTACAGCTATATTCACTAGAGTTATCCAAATAAAAGAATTGCTATAAACTAATCTAGCCAATCAGAAATTTATCCTACAAACACTTTCCAAAGTAACCTAATAAAAACATACCTCATCAGAGGAATAATTTTTAATCCTCTCAAAATAAGAAATAATAAATGATTGACAAGATTTAATTTGTTAAAAAACATAAAGCACATGGCTATACTTATCCTATTTGGTAAAATAATTCTAAACTAAACATGGAAAACAGCTTTTACCCAAATATTTAAAAAGTAAAACTGTTCAAGAAATCAGCCTACCTGTGCATTTTATACAAATTAAGAAGCTTTGGGGAGAGGGGAGAGATAAGACAAGTATGATTGTTCAATTCAGTTACTCCAGGTAAAGTTTGTTGGCTTGTCAATATACTCCCTAATCCCTTCAGCACCTAAAATTCATGATATACACTACAGCATAACCAGTAGGAGTGGGCTATTCTACACCCTTGCCAAAAGTGGTTAACTACTCAAATAGCAGAAGATTCTCCCTCATTTTGGTAGTTTCATCCCAGAGATACACAGATCCTCCAGGATATGTTACTTTACCACTAAATGTGCTGTTAGAGTCTATCACGCCATCCATCAAACTCAAGTACAAAAGGAATTATGTACTTTAGATCCCTCTCTTCTTTCATACCTCTTTCCATTCCCCCTGACACTGCACATGTTCAGGTTCTCAACAGCTCCCTCCTAGGCTATTGTCATAGCTTCCTAGTCTTCTTGCATTCCATTTTTTCATTTGCCAATCTATCCTCCTCATAGCCACCTTACTAACCCCTCAGTACAAAAACAGTCTAAGCAACTTAAGATGGGATTTGAGGCCCACCATGGTTACATCCTAAACCTAGCCTTCTAGTTTCAGCTCCTATCACAGACTTACCCTCTCTTGTTAACTACTGCATTAGCCTATTCACTTTTTCCAAATGCCGTATCTTTTTATTTTTCATTGTATTTCCAATTTTGCTTTAGTATTTCCAAAACAAAATTGGAAATACGATGAAAAATAAAATAGTATTTCTACTATTAAATAATCTATAAAATAATCTATACTATAAAATAATCTATACTCCAGATTCTGGTGCTTGTAAATCCTACCATTAATAGTATTTCTACTAATAGTAGAAATATTATTTATAGATTATTTATTTTATAGTATTTTTAGTATTACAGTACTTTAGTGTTTAGTATTATAGCATAGTATTTTAGTATTATAGCATAGTATTTTAGTATTTAGTATTTTAGTATTATAGTATTTTTAGTATTTTTAGTATTTAGAGATTATTTATTTCATCGTAAACAATCTATACTTCAGATTCTGGTGCTTGTAAATTCTACCAGAAATACTATTAATGGTAGGATTTACAAGCACCAGCATCTGGAGTATAGATTATTTTACTATCTTCAAACTAAATGGGCAGTAGGGCACAGTGCCTCATGCCTGTAATCCTAGTACTTTGGGAAGTTGAGATGGGTGGATCACTTGAGCCCAGGAGTTCGAGAACAGTCTGGGCAACATGGCAAAATCTCATAGTCTTTACCAAAAATACAAAAAATAGCCAGGTGTCATGGTGCATGACTAAAGTCCCAGCTACTGGGGGGACTGAGGTGGGAGGATGGCTTGAACTCAGGAGGTCAAGACTGCAGTCAGCCATGATCACACCACTGCACTGCAGCCTGGGCAACAAAGTGAGATCCTGTCTTAAAAAAAAATAAATATATACATATATGTGTGTGTGTGTGTGTGTGTGTGTGCGTATGTGTATATATACGTGTGTGTGTATATATATACACACATATATGTATGATAAATATATATATATACACACATATGTATTACATACATATATTACATATATATGGTATGTAAGTTACAAAATATATATATTTTAGCCATCTGAAGAAAGAAAATACTGTGGGCAAGAGAAAAGACCGGGAAAGGCACTAGCCAGACTAAACTATTTGCCATTCTTTAAATGCCTTGCATTTTCTGAGGCCTCCATATACTATCCCCACCGCATGAAATATTCTTTTACCTTGCCACCTGGAAAACTTGTGCTTATCTGTAGACTTAATTAAGGATTGCCTTGAAACCATGTGTTTGCTTATTCTCTCCCATTTTCCTCTTTCAGGATAAGGACCAGGTATTACTCAGTTCGATTCTCTATTGCCTAGCATAGCTGATGGCTCATAATGAGCACTCAAATACTTGCTGAATGAATAAAATGAAATGTAGCGACCCAGACTTTTCAAAGCTACCCCTAGCAAGAGAGAAAAAGAGAGAAAATGTTCAGAGATGGCTTTTGGAATATGGTAATAAATTATATTTCTTGGCTTGGGGAATGGTACACTAGAGTTCATTTCATTATTGTTCTTTAAATATCATATACATTTTCTTACTCCTTTATATATATTTCACACAAAAAAATTAAAAATCAATCAAGTCAAAAGTACTTACCTCACTTTGTGGCTCCTGGATAACTTTATAGAGAGATGAAACTAAAGAACTCTTGTCTTTCAAATTTGTGGCATAATTTGGTAAAGATGTTTCTGGTAATGTCTAAACAAATTTTAAAAAATACATTTTATTTTTATGAAATGTCCAGAATAGGCAAATCCACAGATGCAGAAAGTAAATTCGTTGTTACCAGAGACTGCAGAGGGGGGAGGAAGATTAGGAGTGACTAACAGGTATAAAGTTTCTTTTTGTGGTGATGGAAATATGCTGGAATTAGATACTGGTGTTAGTTGTACGACACTGTGAATATACCAAAAACTAAGGCATGTTTACCTTAAAATAGTAAATTTTATGTTAATTATATCTTGACAAAAATTCAAAATAAAACAAAAAAATGTATTTTATTCTCTTATCATCAACAGGAACATAAACTAACATCAACACTTCATCTTTGATCATAGTTTGGGATTAGAAACATAAATATAGGCCAGGTGCAGTGGCTCATGCCTGTAATCCCAGCACTTTGGGAGGCTGAGACAGGAGGATTGCTTGATCCCAGGAGTTCAAGACCAGCTTGGGCAATATAGTGAGACCTTGTCTCTACAAAAAATAAACAAAATTAACTGGGCATGGTGGCATATGCCTGTAGTTCTGGCTACTTGAGATGCTAAGGTGGGAAGATGGCTTGAGCCTGGGAGGTCAAGGCTGCCGCAGCAAGCCATGATTGTGCCACTGCACTCACTCCAGCCTGGGCAACAGATTGAGACCCTGTCTCAAAAAAAAAAAAAAAAAAAAAAAAAGAAGAAGAAGAAAGAAGGAAGAAGGAAAAAGGAAGAAGAAAGAAGAAAGAAGAAGAAGAAGGAAGAAATAAGAACACAAACTATGTGTAAAGCTGAAGATATATTTCTACAGCATTATATAAGTCATAAATTTCATTAGCATATTGACTCTGCTTCTTAGTATATATGTCATATAAAGATCTGATAGCATTTCAAACCTAAAAACCATAGATCATCTGATCAAATTAACTCCTAAGTTACATACCATGACTGTTTAGCATGGGAAGGCTGTTCTACTTTACCAATTGAGGGGGAAATTGAGCCTTTTCAGAGCTAGAGAAAAAGATATCCACATGCCAACAAACTAATTTTCCTAATGCCATTCAAAACATGGACAATGAGTCACAGCTTGCCAGCACCACCTATTCAGAACGAACACCATGACCGGAGAGGAATGGAAAGAGAGAAAACTCCAGTAGTAAATCAGATGATTTTGAATAAAAGAGTAGGGAAATCTGAAACAAACAAACAAAATTTCATTATTATAAAAATAAAAGCCTTTCCTTCTAGAGCACACCTCCTCCTCAGTAATATCTGTCTCCTAAGTCATTGTTCTATCTCACCCAAATTACTTCCTTTGACCAATTAATAATGCCAATCCTGCCGTAGATACCATTTCTCTGGACATTGCAAACTCATTTTAAAATATACATTAGTCCCTTTATGTCTCATATCCTAGTATTTCAAAATTTAATATGGGTTATGATTATTATATATGTGCATGTGTGCACAAATTAAACAGCATAAATTTTTACAATGAACACATTTGATTCACTTTCACTTTACTATGAGCTCCTCGAGGACAAGAAGTGCCTTATCATCTCTCCATCCATGGCACTCGGCACAAGGCCATACTTAAAGCTTTGCTGAAGGAACTTAATATAGAAAAACAAAATAAGAAATAAAAATTGCCATTGTTTATACTTCAATAGATTCTTTAAAAGTGGGTCGTATTTCACCTTAGGATATATAAGTGAATAGAATCTGTTTCGTACTTTTTTTTTTTTTTTAAGTTTAATAAGAGTTTTATTTACCAGAAGGGTAAGCAAATGTGAACTATTTGGAAACCTTTCACAATTCTCCAGGGGGGGAAGAAAAAAAAAGTTTCACTGCAACTGCTTACATAAAGAAGAGATTAAGGCATTCTTCAGTATTTCAAAAGCATGACACAAAAATCTCCAGGCAACATTCCATTTCTGTCATTTGACCAAGAGTAACCTAATACTGGGGAAATTATTTAAAAGGAAATAATAGTTAAATAAACACAGATTTCTAATCCTCTGAATAAAAATAAATCTAAATTACGTATAAAATGCATTATATATTTTTAAAACATATTAATGTCTAATATATCTAACTATGTATATATGTCTATAAATTTTAAGAATGAATCAAAATATAAATCTTTTAAAAATTGTTGGTGAATAGAAAGATAATATACATATGATCTAGGCGAAAACTAGAACATTCATTAAAAACATGAATTACAATGTTCAGCTTATATACTAGCTGACTGTCACAAGGTAATACATTTTCTGTGAAACAGCCAAAGGCAAAAAGACAGCTCTTTTATGAAAAGACAAGCTTTGGAAAATACCATGGACCTAGGCTACCACTGCTAAACGAAAGGAAGGGTTTCCTAAAAATTAGTGCAGTAATATTACCTTTTAGTCACAATTCTGTCATTATTTCATTTAATAAATGTGGGAACAGTTAATTTTGTCTGTAGAGAGGGAGAAAATGTAACTGTTGCATTCATAAATGGTGCTTTAAAAAACAAGATCTAAAAGAGCCAAATGAATTTAAATACTATTATAGCAAAAACATGTAAATTTTCTTGCACTGTACTTGTTCAAAGGTTCTGACCTCAAATATCAGCATAGCTTTCTCACATTTCAGAAGGTAAAACTGGAGTTGAAAAGTAATAACAAAAAATTATGTTGCTATATTATTCTTGGCAAAATTTGAGGCCAGGAGCAGTGGCTCATGTTTGTAATCCCAGTACTTTGGGAGGCCAAGGCAGGTGGATTACGAGGTCAAGATTTGAGATCAGCCTGGCCAACATGGTGAAACCCTGTCTCTACTAAAAATGCAAAAGTTAGCTGCGCGTAGTGGCACACACCTGCAGTCCCAGCTGCTGAGGAAGCTGAGGCAGGAGAATTGCTTGAACCTGGGAGGCAGAGGTTGCAGTGAGCTGAGATCACGCCACTGCACTCCAGCCTGGGCGACAGAGCAAAACTCTGTCTCAAAAAAAAAAAAAAAAAATTGAAGACAGATGCCTCATACTAAAGCATCACTTTAGTATGAGATGACAGATGGTTTTTCGAAAATGTAAGGAGGTGATATGGGTTGAATAGAAGAGAATTAACAAAGATGGACAGATGGGTGAAGAACTAGTAAATAAAACAATCCTAAACTATCCATGAAATCTTAAGATAATGAAATCCTGAACTAATCATTTAGTTCATATAGAAAAAAATTAGGCCAGGTGCAGTTTCTCATGTCTGTAATCCCAGCACTTTGGGAGGCCAAGACGGGCAGATCACTTGAGGCCAGGTGTTTGAGACCAGCCTCGCTAACATGGAGAGATCTCATCTTTTCTTAAAATACAAAAATTAGCTGGGTGTAGGTGCACACCTGTAATCCCAGCCACTCAGAAGGCTGAGGCATGAGAATCACTTGAACCTGGGAAGAAGAGGTTGCAGTGAGCCAAGATTGTGCCACAGCACTCTAGCCTGGGTGACAGAGTGACACCCTGTCTCAAATTTTAAAAAAAGAAAATACTAATGAGTGTCCATAACTAGAACAGATACTGAACAATTTTACCAATTTTCAATTGGTAAAATACACTCATTAGTATTTCAATTGGTAAAATACTAATGAGAGTTCATAGCTAGAGCAAATACTGAATAATTTTACCAAATTTTCAGTTTCAAAAATTTTTCTTTTTTTTTTTTATTTCAATGATTATGCCATGAATTTCAAAAATTTTAAATAAAATATCTGCACAAAGCAAATTGTGTCATCCCTACACATTTGAGAGGTGTTGAGTGAGGTTATTTCAGATTGTGACCATGGAACAGTGTAGAGCCAAAAACCATCTTCATAAACCACTTACAGTGCTTTAACTTTTCTAATGAAAATATGAGACCCAGGGAGGTTATGCCCAACATCATAAAACCACCTAGGAGGAGAATCAGAATTAAATCAAAGGATTTCTGACTTTCAGCTCACTTAATCAATCATGATGACTTAGCCTTATTAGCATCATGGTTAGTAAATCAACCAACCAAGCAGAAGATTTTCTAGAAATATGTATGTAACTAAAACCTCCTTTCTTAAATATTTGAACAAAAATATGTACTCTAAGATCAGAGATTTCAAAAGGCACGTTACTCTAATTTTAAAAGTACTTAGTAGACATGTTCCCAAGCACTTTTTTTTTTTTTTTTTAAGACGGGGTTTTACCATGTTAGTTAGGCTGGTCTTGAACTCCCAACCTCAGGTGATCCGCCCACCTTGGCCTCCAAAGTGCTTGGATTACAGGCGTGAGCCCAAGCACTTTTCTATATTCCATTACCTCTGGTATGTTGCTGATTTTGCCTAATAAACTTCTCTTTGTCAAACATAGAGCTGAATTCAACACACATTAATCTAATTTAGAATAACACTCAAAATAATTCTCAGGAATGCCTACCAAATTAACCAAGGAATAGGAGATACCCTTTCTTGATCTAGCTATAACACAGATTTGAAGATAATTTAAAACATTTGAATATCAAACTGATTCAAAAGTGGGTAAATTTAATCTTCGGGTTGGGTAGGAAAAACTACTTGAACTACATTTTATTTCCTGCAGGCCATGATTTCACTCCCTCCTCCTAAAGGAAAAGTTTCCCTATGCTTGCATTAAATTTATTTAAAATGTTAATAAAATACTGCTACCCATATAATATGTTATACTGATAAAATATTTCTTAATACTTTCTATTTATTCATTTTCTGCTTTCTTGTAGCAGAAGATGATATTTGGAAAAGAAGATCTGGGTGCTTAGTGTTCTCATTGCTACCGGGGTGCTATTGTTTCTAGGTCCTCCCAGTGAACAAAGCTATGAGATACATGTATCCATATATGTACAGAATCACACACATATATACATATACATACTTAGAACTCATGAGTTCATAATGATTCCAAGACAACACCTTAGAGTTCTTTCTTGCCTTTCCCCATTCCATGATTGTAATTCCTTTTTTCAGACAGACAGAAATCTAACTCCCATTATCCTCAAAATTTTGCTTATTTGTTCAGTCAACTTATTTGCTCAATGTAACCAATCTAACAATGTAACTACTCTGGCTGCTCTTCTACATGCCATCTCTGCAACCCTTTACCCCAACCACCTGCTTCCTCAGACTCTACTGTCAATAACCGCTGCTCTGGCCCTCCTCATTACTGCACTTCCTGGGTGTCTATATGCAAACCCAGGAGGGGAAGGGAGTAAGTGAACAGATGGGAAGGAAAGGAAATCAGTCATGGTTTTTCATTATTTACCTTAACAGCTGATCTTACCCCTACAACCCACCTTTTAACATTCCTTCTTTCCACAACTCCCATCCTAAAGAATGGATAACCAGCTATATTTGCTTTTGCATATTTTACTACATCATTAAACATAAGAATGCCCTAGAAGAAATAGCACTCAACTGTTAAACTTGACAATTTCCATCAATCTGCCAAAAAAAAGCCATGATAACAGACTATTTCAAACACAAAGATAAAACAAGCAGAAAAAAACCACACAGGGCCAGGCGCAGTGGCTCATGCCTGTAATCCCAGCACTTTGGGAGGCTGAGGTGAACGGATCACCTGAGATTCGGAGTTCGAGACCAGCCTGACCAATATGGTGAAACCCTGTCTCTTTAAAAAAGAAAAAAAAAATTGTTAAAATACACACACATATAAGATTTAATCAAAGGGTTTTTTGTTTTCTTTTAGAGACAAAAGTCTCGCTCTGTCACCAGACTGGACAGCAGTGGTGCCATCATAGCTCACTGCACCTTTGAATTCTTGGGCTAAAGTGATCCTCCTATCTCAGCCTCCCAAGTAGCTGGAGCTACAGGCATGCACCAACATGCCTAACTAATTTTTTTTTTTTTTTTTTTTTTTTTTTTTTTTTAGAGAGGGGGTTTTTCTATGTTGCCTAGGTTGGTCTTAAACTCCTGACCTTAAGCAATCCTCCCATCTCCACCTCTCAAAGTGCTGGGATTAAAGGCATGAGCTACCACATCTGACCACAAACTACTAAAATATGTAGAAAGCACTTCTGTAACATTCTACATCACTTCATGATGACTTAGGGAATCCACAGAAGGATGCGCAATGCATGACTATAAAAGCTGATAAAGTAAAACTCTGCCCAGTTATTTATCAGGATTAGATAATAGAGACAGATAAAGCCAGCTGTAAAATTAACAGGAAACTGCTTTTCTTAAATACACACTGCAACTGAAAAATGTCATTAACAATCTCTGAGTGACTACTAAATTCTTACTCACTAAGAAGCCTTGTTGTCTAAAATCACAGATTATAAAAAAGTTTGTTGTTAAATACATATCAGTAAGAACAAAACATCCCACTCTTGCCTAGAGCATCTAAGTCACTTTGACATAGAGAAGCAGCCTTTATTTTCAACCCAGGTGCAGAGATATAAATATGGAGTTTCTGAACACAACATTTCAAATCTATGTTAACTTTGTAGTTTTCAAGACAACAAGATCTCTACTTTGAAGGCCAGACCAGATGTTCACCCCATTATAAATAGTTCCGCTTTTTTTATTGAGCCTACCAGAATACCATTTCATTTAAATTTCACCTAAATTCTACCTTTCCTCCAAATTACTATAATTTTATTTTTTCTTTAGTTTGGTGAGATGGTCCCATGGTATCTGTTGGGCAATCTCTCTCACTGCAAAAAGCCAATAACCCTGACTTTGTCAGACTGTAACTTTATCCCTAAAGGTCTTGGGTTGATCGGGCTGGACGCAATCAAAGTGACAGTTGCAGTCTAAAAACTCTTTATTCCTGTGGTTCATGATCATGCAAGTGCATGCAATTATGTGTCATATAAGGACAGAGAAAAGTAATTAGCTTGATTTAAGAAACAGTTTCTTAGCTATCCTAGAGAAAGGTTCATGAGACAAGAAAATGTAAGTTTTATTTTCTTCATTAACTAATCAAAGGTTATACACCCCTTACATAGCTACTGGGTTAGTCAACTAGAGAAAGATCCACTGGTATAAAGTGGAGCAAATATCTTCCCATCCTCTCCTCATTGTTGGTCACGCCCGGTTCCACTGCCCTTCAAATTGGAAGAAACATTTTGACAATGAATCACTGATGGTTGTTGAAGAGTGACATCAGCATTCAGAGATCTTAACTACTTTGTGGTATTGCCATGAAAGAAAGAAAATAAACAAACAAACAAACTCTTTGAACCACTTGGGAGAAAAAAGGAATCAATTTCCTAGAAAAGATTACTATGCGTAATAACTGTCTATTGAGATTTGATAGAAAATATTTCTTCCCACAGATATTTAGCCTTTCAGTCATATAAAATGCAAACATCACTGGAATTTAAACCCCAGATAAAACTTCTTTGGAATGTAATTACTATATATAGTACAACAGTAAATGTTACCTTAAATTCTGACAACCATTCCTCCACAACTCCTTTCTCTGAAGTAAACATCTTTCCACATCTGTTCTAAACCTTCAACCTGAAAATTAACATAGAAAAATGTTAACATTTCCAATACATTTTATTTAGTCAGATTACTATGAACAGAGATAATCCCATAAAGTTGTTACTTCATATTTATGAAAGGAGTGTCAAACATAAATTATTAAATTCATTTCAAAACCAATGTGCACAAACAAGCCTTAAAATGCAAGAATTTTGACAAAAGTATAAATATCATAACATGACTAAATTGGCTCTGCAATTTTCATTTAGTTTTCAGGAATGCCAGCTGCAAAACATAATGGACATTTTTCCCTAGTTTCAATAAAATAATTTCAAAAAGAACATCTATCTTTAAAAAAAAAGTCAGAAAATATTTCAAAACTGTGAAAATATAAGAAGACATGCATCCAAAATTGACTTTATAGAAAGCATTAAGGTAATTTAATTTGCTTATATTTCAGTTCTTTACAGCAGTAACTAGGCAAGCCATTTGGTTTCTTGAAAGTGTAATATTCATTTTTTAAAAAGTAAAAGGGACAATATTCAAAATGACGATATTTGACAATAGTTATTTAGAAGACTGGGATTTACTTACGTACAAATTTAAAGAAACAAGCTAGAGGAAATGCAGAACTGTTTTATCTCAAGCAAAATGTTTGCCAAAATACAATGTATTTTTCTTTACCCATGCATTTGCATGGCAGTAGACTTGGAAACTATTTTCTTACAGTAAACTTGAGCTCTATCAGAATTTCCTACCTTCCAAATTCAGTCACAAATCCTTCATTAGGCTTCTTAATTTTCATCAGCATTATAATGTAGTAGAAACTGAGGTAGAGTAGCCAGAAACGAATTCTGATTCTATTACTTACTTGTAGTATAACCTTGGGCAAGATATTTGCCTTACTTTTTTTTAATATGTGAAATAGGAATAATGATAGTACCTATTTGCAAGGAGTTATTGTGAGGAATATATTTTAAAATGTAAATAAAAGCAGTTATTTCAGTTCCTGGCAACAAAGTATTATTACTATGCAATATTATTATTATTATTACTAATTTTTATAAACTCTGCTCAGCTGTCTATCAAAGTATCCAGATATACCTTAATGAACAACACAGGTTCTTATCAAAGATATATTCTAAAGTTCCTGCTGTCTAATTCTTTTTTTTTTTTTTTTTTTTTTTT
>PVKV010013008.1:0-63128 GCA_004027835.1 Alouatta palliata | reverse complement strand
AAAGAAAGAAAGACCAGTGCTTTCCTTTTCTCAAATTTCCAATTTGGCATGAACAGATTTGTAATTTATAAAATATAATCAAAATGAATTGTCTCAATTTTTATCAGATTTTAAAAATTACTATTGTGTCAAATTGCTATAAAAGCTTCTAAATGCTTACTATCAGTTTTTGTACATACTCTGTGTGGACCAATGACAAATAGTTCATAGACCACATAACTTTAAGTAGCACTGTTCTAGAATGGTGTTCTTCCTGTTCTGCCAAGAGTAGGATACTGGTATGCCACAGTATTGATTCCCTCAGCCCGTGGCGGGGCGCTGGGGCTGCTGGAATCCCTGCACTGATTTCCTGTGGCCACAGCCTTGTCTTTTTACCCGTTTTGCCTACAAATAGCATTTTTTATGTGTGCTATAACATCAGAAAGGTTGGAAAGTAGGTGTTAGAGGTATAGAATGATTTGGGAACCATGATTCTAGTTTGTACACTAAATGAACATTAAGGAAGAGTGTTTGGGGTTGTTAGAATAAGGAAGGAACATAGTTTCGTGTCATGTGTCAAGACATAAACTTTTTTTTTTTTCTTTCTAGGCTGAACTGGAAGCCAAGAAAGCGAAAATGAAGGGGACCTTGATTGACAACCAGTTCAAATAACCAGACTGTTTTCTGAGCCCTAGACTGGAGGCAAACATTTAGATCAGGAGGCAAAGTAATTTCTTGATTACATAGACTGGTTCGTATTTATGTCCTAGCAGAAGTCTTTACGTTGTTTCCCATTGATTGTCCTGCATTCAGTGAGGTCTTTAACTGAGTCCATTTGACCTGCTTTCTAGGAGATGAATTTTTCCGAATTTTTCTGTACTTAGATTTTCTGTACTATTTTTTGTCCATTTGATGCAGACTTCTTCAACTGTGTAGAAACTTTATGAATAGATCAGTGCTTGAGTGTCTCCAGTCTCTAAAAGTGGCTGCTTTTATTCTTTCTTCAAAGTTAATAACATGTTTCAAGATTTTTGGACAAAATATTATAGTGTGTCATAGAGAAAAGCAGTATGAATTATATTTAGGTATAGCAAGTCAGATCCTTTGAAGTGACTCTGTCTCTGTTCTTAGAAGGGTTCTTGGAATTGGCTGTGGTTTGAATCTTTCTACTGTCAGAGGAGACCCATTAAAAGCCAGAATCTGCATAAAGCTTTCTTTGCTTCAGACACGGAAGCTATAGGTGAGCCATCCCATGTCAGACTTTATACTCAGAGAAGGGAAAGCCAGATTGCAGTGAAGGGGGTAGGACAGCTCAGATCCGAATGAAAATAGGGTCTCAATAAGTCACCCAAGGAAGCTACCGTCTAGTCGGGCAGCTAGTACCGCTTCCTTTCGTGGATTCATATATGGGAGGAAGATGTTATAGATTAAGAAATGATAGCGAGATAAACAAAATGATCTGTTGGGTATCTTTTAGTTTACATTTCCTATTTGCAGAGGAGTGTTGTATATATGGATATTATTTTATGTCACTCTGCTTCAGTGATACATATAGCCATGTGTTTGTATTCATGTTTTTATCCATTCACCTGTATTAAAAGATGTTGGGACAAGAGTTGTGTTGACCTTTTTGTGTTATATACATTAAGTTGCACTTAGTAGGTGCCCAAGGCAGGTTTGTGAGGTGCTAGCTACTGGGAGATGATAGTAGAGTAGTAGGACAGGTTTTTTTTTTTTTTTTTTTTTTTTTTTTCTGATCTCCTGAATTGCAAGGCAAAGTAGGTTAGATGTGAGCTAGCAAGTACGGGGAAAAAGAGGGGTGGGGGTCCTGGGAAGGCCCAGGATGGGGCTGTGTTACCATCTGTCCGGTTATGTTCCTATATCCAATGAAGTCTTTGCAACCAGTTCTTCCTCTCCACCTCGTTTCCTGTATTCTGAGAGAGAACCGTCATGTGGATGACAAACCATAACCTCCTTACAGTTCCTTAACCTCAACTCCAGACAGTGACCTTTACCTTTCCTGCACTTTAGCCACAAACTCCCATACCACAGCCTGGATGTCATCCACACCGCCTCTGAAATCCAGTACTCTGCTCTCTGACCACAACCTATCCTTGCTACTCTCATGCGCTTACTTCCTCTAAACCTGTTTTATTTTGTTTTTAGATTTGAAGGGGGATTATTTGATTAACAGTAATAATGAAAAATAGTAGTAAGAATAGCAACAATAATACTAGCTGCCTTTTATTGAGTCCTTACTATGTGTCGGATACTATGGAAAGCACTTTCCAGGTATTAATCTAAACAACACAATATCCTATGAGACAGGATTAACTGTGACCATCCTTGTTTTAGAAATGAGTACTCTGAAGCTCAGAGAGTTTAAGTTTCTCAAGATGCCATAGCCAATAAGTGATAAAGCCAAAAATCTGAGTCTAAAACCTGAGCTCTTAACTATGCTGAACTGCCTCTATGAATTTAAAAAATATACATTATTCAGAACAGATTATAATTTCATTTTGAAAAATCAAGAGAAGTACAAAGTCAAGACACTTGCATAGAGGACGCCCTGTAGCAAACGTGTGGTTACCTGTCTACATATTTTCTGAAATACTTGTCTTTAGATACTTACCCTAAACCATTTCAACATCTGGTTGAAATTATGCATGTTGCTTCATCTATAGGACTGTAAAGCGTCATTAGCACCAAGCAGGCATATGCTCTTCATTGTGTTTTATTCTTTCATGTTGAAATAGTTACTAAAATAACATGAATATTAGTATTTAGTTTCTCTATTTTCTTTATTAACTTGTATTTTAACAGCAAATACAGCATTTTAATGTTAGTATGAAGAGCCATGTTGACATTTTGGAGAGTCTTACTCTATTTTTGGTTTTGTTTTTGCAAATTAGCCGTGACAAAACATTAAAATGTTGCAAAATGTTCTCGCTCCAGTAGTGACATTTGGAAATGTCACTTTATTGTTTAAGATAAATTGAAAAGCTTTTTAGAAAACTAGCTTGCCTGGGCCATTTTTGGTTCCTTGTCACTCTGCCCATGTCTTCTTGGTCTCTGATTTGTAAGTTTCTTCATGGTGTCTCGTCATTTTAATTTGCATTTCCCTAATGACAGATGGTGTTGAACATCTAGTTTTCTTTTTCTTTTTTAACTGTGGTTAAAAAAAACACTTAAAGTTTACCATATTAACCATTTTTAATTGTGCACTTCAACAGTATTAAGTATATTTTCATTGTTGTGATACAGATTTCCAGAACTTTTTCATGTCATAAATCTGAAACTCTATACCCATTAAGTAACAACTCTCCTTTTCTCTCTCCCCACAGCCCCTGGTAACCACCATTCTACTTTGTGTTTTTATGAGTTTGACTGCTTTAGATAATCTCATATAAGTGGAATCATATAGCATTTATCTTTTTGTGACTGGCTTATTTCATTTAGCATAATGTCCTCAACGTTAAATCATGTTGTATGGGACAAGAACACCTTCCTTCCTAAGGCTGAGTAATATTCGCTTGTATATATATATATATATTTTGTTTATCCATTCATCCGTCAGTGGACATTTGGGTTGCTTCTACCTCTTGATATTGTGGAATAGTGGCACTATGAACATGAGTGTGCAAACGTCTCTGAGACCCTGCTTTCAATTCTGATATATACCCAGAAGTGAAATTGCTGGTAGTTCTATTTTTAATTTTTTGAAGAGCCTCCATACATACTGTTTTCCACAGCACTTGTACCATTTTACAATCTTTTTCTTTTGTTTTTGAGACAGAGTCTCACTCTATCACCCAGGCTGGAGTGCAGTGGTGCAGTCTCAGCTCACTGCAACCTCCACCTCCTAGGCTCAAGCGATTCTCTCACCTCAGCCTCCCAAGTAGCTGGGATTACAGGTGTGTGCCACCAGGCCCAGCTAATTTTTGTATTATTAGTAGAGACGAAGTTTCACCATGTTGGCCAGGCTGGTCTCAAACTCCTGACTTCAAGTGATCCACCCACCTCAGCCTCCCAAAGTGCTGGGATTACAGCCATGAACTACCATGCCCAGCCTCATTTTACAATCTTATCAACAATACATAAAGGTTCTAATTTCTCCACGTCCTCACCAACACTTGTTATTTTTTTTTTTTATAGTAACCATCCTAATGGATGTGAGGTGATTATCTCATTGTAGATTTTTTTTTTGCATTTCTCTAATGATTAGTGATGTTGATCATCTTTTCATACTTGTTGGCCATTTGTATATCATCTTTAGAGAAATGTCTTTTCAAGTTCTTTTGACCATTTTAAAATTGGATTATTTGATTTTTTTTTGGTTAATGTATTTATTTATTTTATTATTATTATTTTTGAGACAGAGTCTTGCTCTGTCACCCAGGCTGGAGTGCAGTGGCATGATCTCGGCTCACTGTAACCTCTGTCTCCCAGATTAAGTGATTCTCCTGCCTCAGCCTCCCAAGTAGGTGGGACTACAGGTGTGTACCACCACCCCTGACTAATTTTTGTATTTTTAGTAGAGACGGGGTTTTACCATGTTGGCCAGGCTGGTCTCGAACTCTTGACCTGAAGTAATCCACTACCTCGGCCTCCCAAAGTGCTGGGATTACAGGCGTGAGCCACTGCTCCCAGCCTCCAGTATAAATTTTAGAATTGGCTTGTTGATATCTCCAGTATTCTTTCTGGGATTTTGATTGGAATCGTGTAAAATCTAAAAATCACATTGGGGAGAATTGACATCTTAACAATATTATATTGGCCAGGTGCGGTGGCTCACACCTGTAATCCTAGCACTTTGGAAGGATGAGGCGGACAAATCACCTGAGGTCGGGAGTTTAAGACCAGCCTGACCGACATGGAGAAACTCCATCTCTACTAACAATACAAAATTATCCAGGTGTGGTGGCGCATTCCTGTAATCCCAGCTACTCAAGAGGCTGAGGCAGGAGGATCGCTTGAACTTGGGAGAGGGAGGTTGCTGTGAGGTGCGGTGAGGTGAGCCGAGATCGCACCATTGTACTCCAGCTTGGCAACAAGAGTGAAACTCCATCTCAGAAAACAAATGAACAAACAAACCCTAAAAAACCAATATTATATCTTCCAACCCATAAGCAAAGTGTATCTTTCCATTTATTTAGATCTTTGATTTCTTTCATCAGTGTTTTATTATTTTTCGTGTATAGATCCTGCAGATATTTTGTTTAAATTTATACCTAAGTACTTCATTTTTCCGGTGCTTTTGTAAACCTTACCTTCTTTTAAAACTGTAACATCTGTCCTACAAACTCTCAATTTAGAATCAGCCCTACAATATACTTTTTCTGATCTCTTACCCAAATAGTTGAGTGTTCATGTCTTGTCAGTGAGTGGATATTTGGTACCGTGAATTTATGGTTCCAACGTCAGATGGGTTCTCACCACAGCTAGTCAGTCCTTCTGTATGTTTTGGGTCAACAACTCTCCTGTTTCCCTAAGGAACAGTTTACAGCCGCTTTCTTCAAGCCTCTCCTTGCTAGCTCTCTCTCGGCAGATGATTAGAGAGGTATCTCCAAAGCACCAACAACTTAAGGGCACACTTAGTTGCGTCTGCCTCCATCTTTTTCTCTTTCAAAGCTCAGGAAAAGATCCCCCTCTTCCTACTTAAGGCGAATCTCCTACCTTTTAGTCATTTAACTAGTATACATTGAGTATCTATTATATGCCAGATATTGCACTAGGAGCTGGGGGCATAGTAGCGAACAAAGCAGCTCACATTCTCAGGGCAGGGGTGACAGATGAGCAAGTGAACAAGAAAATTATCAGTGAAAATAATGTGATATGATAGAGAGTGATGAGTAATCAGGGATGGGCTCTGAGGAGGGGACACTTGAGCCATATAAGACCCGAAGGATCTGAATGAGCCAGCCATATAAGGACCAGGGGAAAGCATTCCAGGTGATGATGGCATTAGAAAGGACAAAGGCCCTACAGAGGGAATAAGGTTACATGTTGGAGGAGCAGAAAGAAGGCCAGTGTGACAAGGTTGTAGTGAGTAAGAGAGCAAGCAAGCAGAAGGAGGTGAGGTCAGAGGAGTGAACAGAAACCAGGCCATGTAGGTCCTTGCAGGCCTGAATAAGGATTTTGGATCTTAAAAATACAGTGAGCAGTTATTGATTGAACTGTTAAGCAGAGCAGTAACATGATATAATTTATGGTGGTGGTGGTGGTGTTTTTTTTTGAAATAGGGTCTCTGTTGCCCAGGCTGGAGTGCAGTGGCACTATCATGGTTCACTGTAACCCCAACTTTGTGGGCTCAAGCAATCCTCCTACCTCAGCCTCCCGAGTAGTAGCTGGGACTGCAGGTGTGTGCCTCCACGCCTGGCTAATTTTTCCTATTTTTTATAGAATGAATTTCTTTTCTTTTCCTTCCTTTCCCTTTCTCCTTTTCTTTTCTTTTCTTTTCTTTCTCCCCAGTATGTTGCCCTGGCTGGTCTTGAACTCCTGGGCTCAAGTGATCCTCCCACCATGGCCTCTCAAAGTGCTGGATTACAGACGTATGCCACCATGCCCAGCCAATTTATGTTTTAAAGTCGTTCTAGGCTGGGTGCAGTGGCCCACACCTGTAATCCCAGCACTTTGGGAGGCTGAGGCAGATCGATCACTTGAGGTCAGGAGTTCAAGACCAGCCTAGGCAACATGGTGAAACCCCACCTCTACTAAAAATACAAAAATTAGCCGGGTGTGGTGGCACACACCTGTAGTCCCAGCTCCTCCAAGTCTGAAGCACGAGAATTGCTTGAACCGGGGAGGCAGAGGCTGCAGTGAGCTGAGATCGTGCCACTGCACTCCAGCCTGGGCAATAGAGCAAGGCTCTGTGTCAAAAAAAAAAAAATTAAAATCAGTCTAGTTGATACATGGAGAGTGGCTTGTTGGGGGACAAGAAGTGAAGCAGAGAGACCAATTAGGAGACCATGGCAGTAGTCCAGGTGAGAGATGAGAGTGGCTGGAACAGGGTAGTAAAAGAAGAATTGGAGAAAGTGAATGGATTTGAGATGTGTTTTGGAGGTTTTGTTATCATGACTAGCCAATAGATTTGGTGTGGGAAGTGAAGGGAAGAGGGGAATCAAGGATAACTCCTCAATTGTGGCTAGAATAACTGGGCAAATTGAAGTGCCATTTACTGAGATGGCGAAGAACAGCTTTCAAGGGAAAGCCAAGCACCATTTTGAACATGTTATGTTTGAAATGCCTATTGATTATCCAAGTGGAGTTGTCAGGTAGGCAATTGGATATGTGCTCAACTGGGAAGGTCTAGCTAGAAATACAAATTTGAGAGTTGTCAGTATATAGTTCTTAAAGCCATGAGACAGAATGAAATTGCCAAAGATGTAAGTACAAGTACAGATAGCAAAAGGAAGAAATCCAAGGATTGAGTCCTGGGGCATCATTTAATGGTCAAGAGAGGAATGGCTACTAAGACTGGATGAAGAGAGAGTAAAACTGAGAGTGAAGAGAGACAAGTGTTTTACATGACTCAAGGTCCAGTTAAGAAAACAGAAAACAGGACTTCATTTCCAGTTACCAAGGCATGAGGATACATCCAACCCAGTGGGAAAATGGGGACTTTGACTGAAGAGGAGACCCGTGTCATGTTTGAGAAGACTGCAAAATTCATCGGGGAGAATCTTCAGCTGCTGGTGGACTGGCCCGATGGCACCTACTGTTTCTGACTGCATAATGACCGGTGTACTATATGAGTGAGAAGATTATGAAGCTGGCCACCAGTATCTCCGGGAATAGGCCAGTGTCACTGAGGACCTGATTTGGAAAATTCACTAAGACCCACAAGTTTCGGTTGCACATCACAGGCCTGGATTAACTTGCACCTTATGCCAAGTATAAAGTATGGATAAAGCCAGGTGCAGAGCAGTCCTTCCCATATGGGAACCATGTGTTGAAATCTGGTCTGGGTCGAATCACCGAAAATACTTCTCAGTGCCAGGGAGTGGTGGTGTACTCCATGGCAGCCATCCCTTTGGGTTTTGGGGTGGCAGCAAAATCTACACAAGACTGCAGAAAAGTGACCCCATGGCAATTGTGGAATTTCATCAAGTAGACATTGGGACGTACATGTGGCATGAAGAGACGTTGACTTAAAGTGATTGCAAGGACAGGCAGCTGTGTGGAAGGGCCGAGCTTTGTTTCCTGTGTTTGTGTAGACTCTACCATCATGTTGCGTTTTGGCAACACTGACCTCTCCAGGGACTTCTTAGTTTACTGTACTCTCTGTCACTAACCAGTACAGGCTGGATTCTTCTTATATACAAAGATAGCTTAAAAATGGAGTTTCAGATCTTTCTGTTTGTGACGAAATAGAATATTCTTTCATATTTGAATCAGAGGGCTTCTTGTTCTAAGAAATAGGTTCAAAATCATTGGAACTAGGAACAAGAATTATTGTTATCTGTGATAACACTTTGTTTTCGTAACTTATAAGAACACATGGATTTTCTTTTTCATTAATATGAGAGATAGACATTGCCATCAGAATAGTAGCCACGTGGAGTTTTACAAATGAAATTTGGCTAAAATAAGAGCAATTTATTCAGCTATTTTTCTATACAGTAAGTGCTGTGTGGTACGGAAGAAAAACGGGTTCAAACCCCAGTTCTGGCCAGGCATGGTGGCTCACGCCTGTAATCCCAGCATTTTGGGAGGCTGAGGTGGGCAGATCATGAGGTCAGGAGTTTGAGATCATCCTGGCTTAACACAATGGAACCCCATCTCTACTAAAAATACAGAGATTAGCTGGGTGTGGTGGCATGTGCCTGTAGTCCCAGCTACTCGGGAGGCTGAGGTAGGAGAATCGCTTGAACCCAGGAGGCGGAGGTTGCAGTAAGCCGAGATTGTGCCATTGCACTCCAGCCTGGGTGACAGAGCAAGACTCCGTCTCAAAAAAAAAAAAAAAAAACCAGTTCTGCCAACTACCAGCTATATGGCCTTGAATGAGTCATTCAGCTTTAATAAGGTTCATTTTCTTCTGTTTAAAAGGACACAAAACTTGCTGGGTGTGGTGGCTCACGCCTGTAATCTCAGCACTTTGGGAGGCTGAGGTGAACAGATCACCTGAAGGAATTCGAGACCAGCCTGACCAACATGGAGAAACCCTGTCTCTACTAAAAATACAAAATTAGCTGGGCATGGTGGCACATGCCTGTAATCCCAGCTACTTGGGAGGGAGAATCACTTGAACCCAAGAGGCAGAGGTTGTGGTAAGCCAAGATTGCACCATTGCACTCCAGACTGGGCAAAAAGAGCAAAACTCTGTCTCAAAAAAAAAAATAAAAAGACACAAAACTTAAAAAACAGCTTTGGCCATCTGGGTATTAGAAATCATGATTGTAGGCTGGGCACGGTGGCTCATGCCTGTAATCCCAGCACTTTGGGAGGCCAAGATGGGCAGATCACTTGAGGTCAGGAGTTTGAGGCCAGCCTGGCCAACATAGTGAAACTCCGCCTCTACTAAAAATACAAAAATATTGGCCAGGTTTAGTGTTAAACACCTATAATCCTAATTACTTGGGAGGCTGAGGCAGGAGAATGGCTTGAACCTGGGAGGCAGAGGTTGCAGTGAGCTGAGATCCATGCCATCACACTCCAGCCTGGGCAACAAAGCGAGACTCCATCTCAAAAAAATAAAAAAATAAATCATGATTGTAAACCGTCTAGTACAGTGCCTGGGAAATGATAGGTGTGGAATAAATGGTAAGAATTATTTTTATATTATATATTTTGTATTCCTGTTTTTAAGTGTAGAGTTTTATGAGTATAATTTGATTATATTATCTTCTTTTTTACAAGCTGTTTTCTCAGTCTTTTTCTTGGATGGGATGATCCTAGGCTGGAATTTTTTTTCATCACTAGGATTTTATAAAACATAATTTTTTCTATGAACCTTTACTTACTTGACTGGATTGTACTAAAAGCACTGATCAGAGACCGTGACATAAAAATTCAGTCTCTTTGACCTTCCCCGTGTCTCCCAAGGTTATTTTAAGATCATTAGAATATTTCTTTAATAACATTTTATAGACAAAAAATTTAAAGACTACCTGTATTGCAAAACTAAACTATTTCTTTAATGAATATACTGCTTATTTTAAGTTCCAAAGGTGAAGTCTTTAAGAATAAAAACATTACCAACTCCTGCTTTAAAAAAAAAACAAAAACAGAAAACATTCAGAATTTTAAACAATTTAACATGAGGGACTGCTACTCAGGTGATAGAAGACCTTAGAATTCCAGGAAGGGATGATGAATTGATCCAGAGATTTAGCAACAGCAGGAAGCTGCTTCACCTCTAGGGGTAGAGGGACAAAAGCAGAAGGTGGTATCACCCAAGTCTGGGATCAAGGACCACCCAGCAGAAGCAGGAATGCCAACCTACCAGGAGCTTGGTTCATGGAGGGAGTGACTATCCAGTGGGAACCACAGAGGAGATACAATCTGTGCTGGAGATGACACTTAAAACAGAGAGAAAGGGAGGAAGTATTCTGGCTTCTCTCCTTCTCTTGCTTTCCAATCTTCTGCCAAAGATTCCCATCCATAGGTGAAATCTATCAGGATGTCAGGAGGGAAAGGAGCCTGGGAAATGTAGTTGACCGCTGCACACAGCAGAGCAGAAGAGGGGAATGAAGTCGGGCGCAGTGGCTTACGCCTGTAATCCCAGCACTTTGGGAGGCCAAGGCAGGTGAATCACCTGGAGTCAGAAGTTTGAGACCAGCCTGGCTAACATGGTGAAACCCCGTCTCTACTAAAAATATAAAAATTAGCCGGGCATGGTGGTGCACACCTGTAATCCCAGCTACTCGGGAGGTTGAGGCAGGAGAATCACTTGTACGTGGGAGGTGGAGGTTGCGGTAAGCCAAGATCGTGCCGCTTCACTCCAGCCTGGGTGACAGAGTGAGACTCCGTCTCAAAAAACAAACAAAAAAACCCAAAAACTGATTATTGTACTGCTTCTGCACCAGATCCCATTCCCTCCTGCCTACTCAAGTGTATTGCTTCAGTTATTTTCTCTCTCCTGCATTATCAGTTTTTACTTCTATCTTGGATTTTTCCTCATCAGCATTCAAATATGCTGTTATTTCTCCCATCTTTAAAATACTGTTAATCTTACTTCCCCTCCAAATACCACCCCATTTCTCTTCTTCCCTTTCATAGCAAAACTCCAAAAAAAAAAAAAAAAAGCACCTATATTCACTGCCTTCAGTTCCTCTTCTCTCATTCTCTCTTGAACTCAGTCCTTCTAGGCTTTTGTTTATGCCACTCCATTCAAACTGCTTGTGAAAGTCACCAATGACCTCCCCATGACTAAATGCAGTGGTCATTTCCAAGTCCTCATCTTGTCTGTGGTATTTGGCAGATGATTATTTCCTGCTCTAAATACAGGCTGGTCATTTGTCTATTTGCTGTCAGACCCATTCCCCTCTTCTTGAACTCACAGGCATGAACCACTGTGCACGGCGCAGTAATAGGATTTATAGAAACTCAGAGTCACAGGATCTTCATTTAAGTTTAGAAAAGATGAAAGACCTTAAATGTCATACCCTCTAACCTTCTCTTCTGTGTAGGAATTTCCTGTGTAACCTCCTAGACACATACTGGTTCAGCCTTTGCTTTAAAGTCTCCAGGGATGTTAAACTTAGACTTTCCCAAAACAGTCATTTTCATTTTAAGACAAATACCATTAATTTTTCCCTTAGAAAACAACCAGATGGAATCAGTGCTTCTCTGTCTCTCTCTCCTTTTTTTTTTTGACACAGTCTCCCTCTGTCTCCCAGTTTGGAGTGTGGTGGCACGATCTCGGCTCACTGCAACCTCTGCCTCCCAGACTCAAGCAATTCTCATGTCTCAGCCTCCTGAGTAGCTGCAATTACAGATGTGTGGCACCACACCCGGCGAATTTTTGTATTTTTAGTAGAGACGGGGTTTCACCATGTTGGCCAGACTGATCTCAAACTCCTGACCTCAAGTGATCCACCCACCTTGGCCTCCCAAAGTGCTGGGATTACAGGCATGAGCCACCACTCCCGGCAGGATCTTCTGGACTTTGTGCCAGCCTGGAATCAGTGCTTTGTTCTGGATTGGGTTATGGTTTGAAGAAGCCAACTGTGAGGGTCATTTTAGGGTCAATTTGAAAAATATAAATATAGGGTATTAGATGAGATGAAAATTTATTAGAATTGTAGAGATTGTTGACTGAATAAAGCGGTTTGCAGGACAGTGTGTAGAATTATTTATTATATGTCTATTTGTGTGTGTATATACATACATGGTGGGGAGCGAGATATAAGTTGATGTGCATTATTAACGTGTTAAAAGCATTAGTTTCTGGGTAGTGGGAATGTGGCATTGAGTTCTAGCAGAACTTCAATGAAAAGGTGGTTCTTAAAATGTTTCAGAGAATAGAAAAAGGCTAACTTTCCCCAATTCTTTTTTTTTTTTTCTTTTTTTTTTTGAGACGGAGTCTCGCTTTGTCTCCAGGCTGGAGTGCAGTGAGGCAATCTTGACTCACTACAACCTCTGCCTCCTGGCTTCGAGTGATACTCCTGTCTCAGCCTCCCAAGTAGCGGGGACTACAGGCACATGCCATCACACCCAGCTAATTTTTTTGTATTTTTAGTAGAGACGGGGTTTCACCATGTTGGCCAGGATGGTCTTGATATCTTGACCTCATGATCCGCCCGCCTCGGCCTCCCAAAGTGCTGGGATTACAGGCGTGAGCCACTGAGCCTGGCTCCCCAATTCTTTATATGAAAATAGGATAACTGGGCCAGGCACTGTGGCTCATGCCTGTAATCTCAGCACTTTGGGAGTCCGAGTTGGGTGGATCACTTGAGGTCAGGAGTTTGAGAAGAGCCTGGCCAACATGGTGAAACCCCGTCTCTACTAAAAATACAAAAATCAGCCAGGCGTGGTGACATGCACCTGTAATCCCAGCTACTCAGGAGGCTGAGGCAGGAGAATCACTCAGACCCGGGAGGTGGAGGTTACAGTGAGCCAGGATCATGCCACTGCACTCCAGCCTGGGCAAAAAAAAAGTGGGTTCCTACTATGGCTGGGCATGGTGGCTCACGCCTGTAATCCCAGCACTTTGGGAGACCGAGGCAGGCGGATCATGAGGTCAGGAGTTCAAGACCAGCGTGGCCAATATGGTGAAACCCCATCTCTATTGAAAATACAAAAATTAGCTGGGCTTGGTGGCGCTTGCCTGTAGTCCCAGCTACTCGGGAGGCTGAGGCAGAAGAATTGCTTGAACCCAGGAGGCAGAGGTTGCATTGAGCCGAGATTGCCCTACTGCAGTCCAGCCTGGGTGACAGAGCAAGACTACATCTCAAAACAAAAAAAAAAATCGGGGAACTGATACCAAAACCTAATGGTGATGGCAGTTAAAGGAAATATACGGACCAATCAACTGAATTTATATATAAAAATCCTGAATATAGATGTAAAGTTTTAAACAGAATTCAGATATAATTCTAAGCCAGGCACAGTGGCTCACACCTATAATCACAGCACTTTGGGAGACTCAGGTGGGAGGATTGCTTGAGCCCAGGAGTTTGAGACCAGTCTGGGCAACATAGTAAGACCTCATGTCTATAGAAAAATAAAAAAATTAGCTGAGCGTGGTGATGTGTGCCTTTAGTCCCAACTACTAGGGGGGCTGAGGTAGGAAGATCTCTTGGCCCAGAGGGTTGAGGCTGTAGTGAGCTATGATTGTGCCACTGTACTCCAGCCTTGTCTAAATAAAAACTTTTTTAGAAAAAATTCTAGAGACATTTTCATTTCCTGGGGAGGCCTCAGGAAACTTAGTTGGAAGGGGAAACAGCCACCTTCTTCACAAGATGGCAGGAGAGAGAAGAGTGAGCATGTGAAGGAGGAACTTTCAAACACTTATAAAACCATCATATCTTGTGGGAACTCACTATTATGAGAACAGCATGAGAGAAACTGCCCCCCTGATCCAGTCACCTCCCTCCTGCAACACGTGGGGATTACAATTCAAGATGAGATTTGAGTGGGAACACAGAACCAAACCATATCACTACCTGATTTCAGGTATACTACAAAAGTATAGTAACCAAAACAGCATGGTACTGTCATAAAAACAGATGCATAGATCAATATAACAGAATAGTGAGCTCAGAAAGAAATCATGTGTCTACAGCCAACAGATTTTCAACAAAAGTGCCAATAACATACATTAGGGAAAGGACAGTTTCTTCAATAAGTAATGCTTGGAAAACTGCATATCTATATGCAGAACAATAAAATCAGACCCCTCTCACCATATACAAAAATTAACTCAATGGATTAAAGGCTTAAATGTAGGATCTGAAACTGAAACAACTGGAAGTAAACAAGGGAAACGTTTTATGACATTGGACTAGACCAGGCAACAATTTTTTTTTCGTATGAACTCTGTTGGAGTCACCACCTGCGAGGTCTGTCCTACAGACCCTGACTCAATGATGGATGAATAAATTCACTCACACACACAGTACAGTGAAAGAGTGGGCTGGGGTGTCTGTGGCCACTCACACTCGAGAGTGCTGTAAAGAGCAGCCACAGCCATGAATAAAGGCTGGCCTTGCCTGCCTTTATTCTGCACACATTAAATGACAAAGGCTTTGAGACAACACCACTTAGAGGGTGAAGATTAAAGGCCAGGTTCCGAGGCCTAAGGCAAACACCATTAGTGGGTAGTATCCCTGGTTGACCTCCCTCCAAGAGAGCCATCTGGAATGATAAAAGTTAATTTTAGGACCACATGAGCAAACAAGTTAGTTAGGTAAATTCTCCACATTCCTTTGTTTCTACTCTATTTAACTAAGGGGACAAGGTTGCCTTCAGCCAAGTACTATAATAAAAACCCTTAGGCCTTCCAAAGGGTTTGTGTACATTCTCTATAACTAAACTTTCTCCCGCCAGCTTGACTGAATCCCCACAGAACTCAAAAGCACAGGCAGGCAACAAAAGCAAAAATAGACAAGTGGGATTTCATCAAACTAAAAAGCTTCTGTCCACCAAAGGAAACAGTCCACAGAGTGAATATATAACCTATAGAATGGGAGAAAATACTGGAAAATTCTACATCTGACAAGGGGCTAATATCCAGACTGTATAAGGAACTCAAACAACTCAATAGCAAAAACTCAATCCGATTTTTTTTTTTTTTTGAGACAGAGTTTTGTACTTGTCACCCAGGCTGGCATGCAATGGCATAGTCTTGGCTCACTGCAATCTCCGCCTCCCAGGTTCAAGGGATTCTCCTGCCTCAGCCTCCCAAGTAGTTGGGATTACAGGCACCTTCCACCACACCCAGCTAATTTTTGTAGTTTTAGTAGAGATGGGGTTTCACCATGTTGACCAGGCTGGTCTCAAACTCCTGACCTCAGGTGATGTGCCTGCCTCAGCCTCCCAAAGTGTTGACATTACAGGCGTGAGCCACTGTGCTGGGCGTCAGTCTGATTTTTTTTTTGAGACAAGGTCTCAGTCTGTCACCCAGACTAGAGTGCGGTGCCATGATCTTGGCTCACCACAGCCTCCACCACCCAGGCTCAAGCAATTCTCTTGCGTCAGCCTCCTGAGTAGCTGGGATTACAGGTGCATGCCACCACTGCCCGGCTAATTTTTGTATTTTAGTAGAGACCGGGTTTCACCATATTGGCCAGGCTGGTCTTGAATTCCTGATCTCAAATGATCCATCTGCCTCGGCCTTCCAAAGTGCTGGGATTGCAGGTGTGAGCCACCACGCCCCGCCTCAATCTGACTTTTAAATGGGCAAAATACCTTTATACACATTTCTGAAAAGAAGGCATATAGAATGGCCAACAGGTATATGAAAAAATGCTGAACATCGCTAATCAGGGAAATGCAAATCAAAAGGGAACCCTTACACATTGCTGGTGGAAATGTAAATTAGTACAGCTATTATGGATTATGGAACACAGTATGGAACTCAGAAAATTAATCCCAGCATATATCCCATGTATCTGTGTGTGTGTGTGTGTGTGTGTGTGTGTATATCTATCTATATATATATATACACACACACACGATACAGCAATCCCAGTTCATATATAAATATATATATATGCACACATATATACATATACACAATGGAATATCATTCAGCCATAAGAAGAAATGAAATACCATCATTTGTGACAACATGGATGAACCTAGAAGACATTATGTTAAATGAAATTAGCCAGATATAGGAAGGGAAATATCTCATATTCTCACTCATATGTTGAATGTAAAAAAAGTTGATTTTACAGAAGTAGAGAATATAACAGTGGTTACTATAGCCTAGGGAGGGTGAAGGAGGGATGGCAGAGGTTGATCAATAGGTACAAAGTAACAATTAGGAGGAATAAATTCCAATGTTCTATTGCAGTGTTAACAATAATGTATATTTCAAAATAGCTAGAAAAAAGGATTTTTAGTGTTATGACATACAAATGATAAATATTTGAGGTGATGGATATGTTAATTACCCTGATTTGATCATTACACATTGCATACATGTATCAGAACAACACACTGTATCCCATAATATGTACAATTATTATGTGTCAATTAAAATTTAAGAAAAATGTGGGAGCCAGGCAGGGTGGTTTATACCTGTAATCCTAGCACTTTGGGAGGCCAAGGCAGGAGAATCCCTTGAGCCCAGGAGTTTCAGACCAGCCTGGGCAACATGCTGAGACCCTGTCTCTATTTTTCAAAAGTTTTTTTAAAGAAAAATATATGAGCAAGCAATTAATATTTAAAAGAGAGTGACAAATTTATCATTGTTTTAATTAGGTTCTTTTGAATGTTAGAAACAATACTCAAGTTACCTTGAGAATTGAATGAGAGGGATTAATTGTAAGGATACACATGGAAATGAACTAGAAATAGAAGAAAACTTTTAAATTATGATTAATGATATCTATTAAAAAATCCTACAGCAAGTATACTTAAAAGCTTGCCTCCTGAGTGGATCACGAGATCAGGAGATCGAGATCATACGGGCCAACATGGTGAAACCCCATCTCTACTAAAATATAAAAAATTAGCCAGGCATTGTGGTGTGTGCCTGTAGTCCAGCTACTTGGGAGGCTAAGGCAGGGGAATCGCTTGAGCCCGGGAGGTGGAGGTTGCAGTGAGCCAAGATCGCACCACTGCACTTCAGTCTGGCGACACAGCAAGACTGCATCTCAGAAATAAAAAAAAAGTTTGCCTCCTGAAATTGGAAATGAGACAAAGATTCCCTTTATTACCATGGTATTGGGATCCTAGCCAGTGCAATGAGAAGAAAAGGAAACAAAAAGTTTAAAGACTTGTAAGAAATAACACCATCATTATTTGTAGAAAACATGAATGTGTATATAGAATATCCAAAATAACTGAAGAATAAATACTGAAATTGATAAACGAATTTAGAAAAGTTGGCTGGGCATGGTGGCTCATGCCTGTAATTCCAGCACTTTGAGAAGCTGATGCAGGCAGATCACGAGGTTAGGAGTTTGAGACCAGCCTGGCCAATATGGTGAAACCCCATCTCTACTAAAAATACAAAAATCAGCTGGTGTGGTAGTGCGCACCTGTAGTCCCAGCTACTTGGGAGGCTGAGACAGGAGAATCGCTTGAACCTGGGAGGCGGAGGTTGCAGTGAGCCGAGATCACACCACCGCACTCCAGCCTGAGTGACAAGAGCAAGACTGTCTCAAAACAAACAAAAAAAAAGTTGCTGGACATGTGGTTAATATAGAAAACCAATTGCATTCTGTATCTAAGTAACAAGCAGTTGGAAACTTAACATTTAAAATTAGACATATTAAGTCATTAAAATAGCATAAAAATATCTAGGGATAAATCTAAGAAAATATTATGAAAGGCCTTTACATAGAAGACTATAAAATATCGAGAAAAATTAAAACCTGAATAGATGGAATGATACACTGCGTTCGTGTGGAAGACTCAATAGCTTTAAAGTGTCAGTTCTCCACAAACTGATTTATAGATTCAGTGAGACCCCAGTCAAAATCTCAACAATTGTGTGTGTGTGTCCACGTGTGCATGTGTGTGGTGCTGGGCAGCAGGGAGGAAAGACTTGACAAGCTAATTAAAATTTATACACAAATCAGAAGGTCCAAGAATAGGAATGAAATTTATACAGAATGGAAAGGTCTAATATCACTCTTGAAGAACAAGGTGATGGGACTTATTCTAGTAGATACTGTTTTATTATATATTGAAAGTAATTTCAACAGTATGGTATTGGCCCAGTAGACAATAGACCAATGAAACAGAATAGAGTCCAGAAACCGGCCCACACATGCAGTCACCAGATATACAGCAAAGGCGCTCCTGCTATTTAGAATTTCTTTCTTTTTTTTTTTTTGAGATGGAGTTTTGCTCTTGTCACTCAGGCTGGAGTGTGATGATGTGATCTCAGCTCACTGCAACCTCCGCCTCCCAGGTTCAAGCGATTTCCCTGCCTCAGCCAGCCGAGTAGCTGGGATTACAGGTGTGCGCCACCACGCCAGGCTAATTTTTGTATTTTTAGTAGAGACAATGTTTCACCATGTTGGTCAGGTTGGTCTCAAACTCCTGACTTTGTGATCCGCCCGCCGAGGACTCCCAAAGTGCTGGGATTACAGGCGTGAGCCACTGTGCCCAGCCATGTACCACATTTTCTTTATCCATTTGCCTGTTGACAGACGTTTACGTTGCTTCCAAATCTTGGCTCTTGGGCATCACCAGTTTTCATTTGCTCTGCCAGGGAACTCGATGTCCCTCTCTTTCTGTTCCTGGAATTGGAGCACTATGTGCCCTGCTCTCTATGTGAACAATCTTTCAGCCCAGTAGAAACCTTATCCTGGTGCAGCAGGAGATGGCATGGACATAGTATTTTGGGGCAAATGTAAGCTCACAAATGTCAGGTTACAAAGCCCTGGAGCATTCTGAACTTCAGCTGTGAGAGTAGCCTAAAGCACAGGGGATGAGTTCTCCCAGAGGAAGCGAGGGGTGTGATGAGCTGGGTGGAGTCTAGGCCAAGCTGCTTCCTGGGAGCAGACTAGCCTACACAACAGAGGCTCTTAATCGGGGCTCCATGGGCTTCAGGGATGAGCTTCAGGGAGTCCACAAGCTCCTTGAAATTAAATATGTTCTAGGCCAGGAGCAGTGACTCATGCCTGTAATCCCAACACTTTGGGAGGCTGAGGTGGGCAGATCACGAGGTCAGGAGATCGAGGCCATCCTGGCTAAAACGGTGAAACCACGTCTCTCCTAAAAATACAAAAAAATTAGCCGGACTTGGTGGCAGGCACCTGTAGTCCCAGCTACTTGGGAGGCTGAGGCAGGAGAATCTCTTGAACCCAGGAGGCGGATGTTGCCGTGAGCTGAGATCATGCCACTGCACTATAGCCTGAGTGACAGAGCAAGACTCTGTCAAGAAAGAAAAGAAAAGAAAAGAAAAGAAAAGAAAAGAAAAGAAATATGTTTTGTGTGCCTGTGAACAAACAGATGGGCATTTTTCTGGGGAGAGGATTCATTGATTTCACCCAATTTTCAGAGGGGCCAATGAAAAAAGAATGGTTAGGAATCACTGGTCTAGTCCTCAAAATGTGGGAGGCATCATAGCATTATGGGAAATGGACAGCTTTACTATCAGATCGCCTAGTTTTGTGTTCTGGCTGTCACTTACTGGCTGCGATCTTAAGCAAGTCATGTTACCTCTTCGTGTATCCATGTCCTCATCTATAAAATGGGGATAATAGAAGTACCTGCTTTATAGAGGAAGAAGGGGGTAATTTGAGCGCAAAGCCCTTAGTAGACTGTCCGGAACATGATAAGGCAGGTATCCTTGGAGCTTCAGAAGATCAGCAAGATCATCAGTACTTTTTCTGTGCATGTGTACTGTGAAAGCTGTCAGAATCAAAATGGAGTCACTTTTATATTTTTAAAAAAGCCCCGACACATAGAGCTAGGGAAGGCTATGAAGAGAGAGGATTCTCACACTTGTATGATAACAAGAGTTTCACAAAAAACTCCGGCAAAACCAGAACCTTGCACAATGGCCATCGCAACCTTACACAAAAAATACTTCTGGCCGGGTGTGGTGGCTCATGCCTGTAATCCCAGCACTTTGGAAGTCTGAGGTGGGTGGATCACCTGAGGTCGGGAGTTTGAGACCAGCCTGGCCAACATGGAGAAACCCCATCTCTATTAAAAATACAAAATTAGCCAGGTGTGGTGGCACATGCCTATAAACCCAGCTGCTTGAGACAGGAGAATCGCTTGAACCCGGGAGTCGGAGGTTGCGGTGAGCTGAGGTCACGCCATTGCACTCCAGCCTGGACAACAAGAGCAAAACTCCGTCTCAAAACAAACAAACAAAACAAACTTCTGCAAGGACATCTGCCCAGCAACTGCCTGTCCAGCCTCAGACTGGCATTACCTTTGTAATTGATGTTTGTAGCCAAGGATAATCATTTCAAAAACAATTATGTCATCCTCCTTTTTCCTTTAAAAACCTTTGTCATCCTTTACCTCCCTGAATATGCACATAGTTTACTATGCATGATTATTCTCATTGCAATGACCTATTCTCGAATAAACATCAGTTTCTATTAGAGAATCTCTCTCTGTTATTTAAGTTGTTATTAAGTTTCACCAATGTGGTGAAACCCTGTCTCTACTAAACATACAAAAATTAGCTGGACGTGGTGGCAGGCACCTGTAATCCCAGCTTCTTGGGAAGCTGAGGCACTATAATCGCTTGAACCCAGGAGGTGGAGGTTGCAGTGAGCCGAGACAGTACCTGTGTGTCTTTCTGAGATTAGGGGGTATAGGACTGGGGAACAGCAGTTGGAGCTCCTGGAATTAGTGCCTAGTGGTCTGGCAGGCTGGTAGGAAAGAGCTGTAAGATTATACTCGCTGGGAGTGTTTCACTCTTAGAGGCTGTGGGTATCTCCAGCTGTTCTCTAAAGTTGGGCAGGAAAGAGTACTGACTCCCCTCATATCTAGAGTGATTTTTTTTTTTTTTTTTTTTTGAGACGGAGCTTCACTCTGTCATCCAGGTTGGAGTGCAGTAGCGTGATTTCAGCTCTCTACAACCTCCGCCTCCTGGGTTCAAGCGATTCTCCTGCGTCAGCTTCCTGAGTAGCTGGGATTACAGGAGTGGGCTACCATGACTGACTAATTTTTGCATTTTTAGTAGAGACAGAATTTCGCCATGTTGGCCAGGCTGGTCTCGAACTCCTGGTCTCAAGTGATTCTCCTGCCTCGGCCTCCCAGAGGGCTGGGATTACAGGCGCGAGCCACCGCTCCTGGCTCTAGAGTGATTTTTAAGGAACAACTGGTTAATTCCTCCTGAAGAGCTTCCCCATAGGTCTTCCATCCTTTATGTCCTAAAATTTCTGCAATTAGAGTCTCGTGAGCACCAAAGCCTTTGTTGAAATGTATGCTTGGTGATAAATCTGTACAGGGAGGCTGAGTGAGGCCCCATCATGAATGTTGATTTTATTCTTGAATTGGACATTTCATTTTTTCCCCTAAGAACCCTATTGCTGGCCGGATGAGGTGGCTTACGCCTGTAATCCCAGCACTTTGGTAGGCTGAGGTGGGCGGATCACCTGAGGTCAGGAGTTCGAGACCAGCCTGGCCAACATGGTGAACTCCTGTCTCTACTAAAAATACAAAAATTAGCTGGACATGGTGGCGGGCGCCTGTAATCCCAGCTTCTCAGAAGGCTGAGGCACGAGAATCGCATGAACCCAGGAGGCGGAGGTTGCAATGAGCCGAGATCGCGCCACTGCACTCCAGCGTGGGTGATAAGAGTGAAACTCCATCTCAAAAAAAATCCAAACAAAAGAACCGTATTGCTACTGCTATTATGAACATGATTGTTGCTTGCTCATAGTTACTCATGAGTAATAAGCCGATGTCGTGAGCAAGGCATGGTTGGTTACCTAGCCCACGCTTTAGGCCTAATGAGTTCTCATTCTAACTGCTCCCCCTCATGTGGGGGACCCTTTCTTCATAGAACAGCGGGACATTGTTTTTGAAAGATCATCCACATAATTCCTGTGTGGATTTTAAAAGTCAATTGTTTAATTGGGTGATGGACTTGTGTATTGTTACTCTAGTACCTGATGAGCCATCTGTTCTATATTTCATTATTAAAACAGCATTTTTTCCTTGGAGCTTCAAATTTCGTTTTCCTGTGTAATTTTCTACATTTTGTATTTGCCTACTAATTAGATTTAATCCTGATTTTTTTATTCCTCTACTTCTAGACAAGTGTTTATCTTCTTTGTTGTCAAGCCATAAATCCTTTTCTAATTGGTTTATAATATATTAATATCCACACAGTTTTGTTTCCCACTAGCAAGACTGTCATTGGTAAAGATTGTTGTAGCGAAAATTGTAATTATATACTGAAGGCCTTGAATTTAGGCCTGGTTCAGGAAGTAGTCTAGGTAAAAAGTTGCAGAATCTAGGAACACGGTCTCATAAAATGTTCTTTTCTAAATAATATGGACATTTCCTCATAAAAACTAACAAAATCCACAGGAGGAAGGACATACCCAAGAATGACAGAGCCTTGACGTCGCAACATTGTTTCGGCCTGCTAAATGATTTTGTTAGTTACAACTAATACCCTAACATCACTCGGCAATCCTATTGCATGTCCCTGGTCTGCGCGTCTTCAGTGTCCTGAAGCAGCCAATTCATCATCGTTCCACTCTCCTCTAGCCCCCAGTCCCAGCTAGCCCCGCTTTCATCAGAAAGATTGGTTTCCATTTTCACCGAGCAAAATTCAAGCCAACAGCGGGAATTTCAGCCTCACACTAACTGGCGCACAGCTTCAACTCAAATGCAATAGCGCCCCCTTCCGCTCTATAGCAGACACTGCAATGTGCTTCCCTGAGCTTCACAACTGATTCAGTGCTTAACAGTAGACTGCTCTCAGCTGACGGACCCCTTTGGGGACAGCCTCAGCTGAAGAGACCCACTTTGCCCAAGGGCATGCCTCCTTCCCAGGGAAGCCTGTGTCCAATGAAGGACTGATGTGGGGATACAAAGGCCTGGCCCCCTTGTCTTCACTCTTAGCTTCAGACCTTCCAGTAGGTCTGGCTGAGACCTTTGTTGAATCTGCATTGCAGCCCATGTCTCCTTCCTCCAATCCTGCTTCCATTCCTTCCTTTCCACGCGTGATGATCCCAAGAGCACTCCCTAAGAAACCTCATGCGTGCTAATCTCCATCTCAGAGTCTGCTCGGCAAATCCAACCGGCATCACCCTCTTCTCCTCTCCCCAACTCCCTTCTCCTGCCCCAGGCTGACACCCACTTCCCCCATGTGCTCAGGTCAGTCCCCTTCACCTCCCCTTGGTCTTTGTTCTATTACTCACCATCGCTCTTTCCTGCAGCCTCAACCTTTCCCTCTCTCTCCATCTCTCCTCCTCAGCACGTACATTTGAACTAATGCCTTCAACAAAACCCTCCCTTGACACAGAGCCCACTTCTAGTTTCCGATGTTTCCTCCCTTAGACAGTCTAAGCTTCCTGAACAAGCCCAGCGTGGTCTCGCTTCAGTCTCCATCACTGCTGAAATGGTTCTCCTTTTTCAGCGCTGTCTTATTTGACTTCTGTGTGAGTGTGCCATCGCCTCTTCCCTTCATGTCTAGGACACTTGGCCCTCTCCCACTCTCTCTCTCCCTTCCTTCCTTCCCTCCCTCCTTCCTTCCTTCCTTCCTTCCTTCCTTCCTTCCTTCCTTCCTTCCTTCCTTCCTTCCTCCCTCCCTCCCTCCCTCCCTCCCTTTCTTCCTTCCTTCCTTGCTTCCCTCCTGTCTTTCTTCCTCTCTCTCTCTCTCTCTCTCTCTCTCTCTCTCTCTCTCTTCAGTCTCCTCACACTGTTGTCCAGGCTGGAGTGCAGTGGTGCAATCTTGGCTCGTTGCAGCCTCTGCCTCCTGGGTTCAAGTGCTACTCCTGCCTCAGCCTCCTGAGTAGCTGAGACTACAGGCATCTGTCACCACTCTCAGCTAATTTTTGTATTTTTTGGTAGAGACAGGGTTTTGCCATGTTGGCCAGGTTGGTCTCAAACTCCTGACCTCAAGTGATCTGCCAGCCTTGGCCTCCCAAAGTGCTGGGATTATAGGCATGAGCCACCGCACCTGGCCGTCTCCCACTTTATTTTTTTAATCTTACTTACTTATTTATTTATTTGAGTCAGGATCTCATTCTGTCGCCCAGGTTGGAGTGCACAGGCTGGAGTACAGTGGTGTGATCATCGCCCACTACAGCCTCAAACTCCTGGCCTCAGTCAGTCCTCACCCCTCTGCTTCCCAAAGCGCTGGGATTACAGGTCTGAGCCATTGTGCCTACCTATGAAACATTTTCATATCCAACTGACTGTGCCTACCCATGAAACACTTTTATATCCAAGTGACTATTAGACGCCCCTAGTCTTACAGGTATCTCAAACCCCACATATTCACAATAGCTCTTGTCTTCATTCCCTGCTTCAAACTGGGTCCTCCCTGTGTTCCCAGATTCAGTGAATGCTACTATGTATCTGGTTACTTAAGCAAGAAAACTGAGATTTCTCTCAGCACAATCTCTCTCCCTTATTACTTACTTCCCAACAAGCAAAGTAATTTGGTGGCATGTGCCTGTAGTTCCAGCTACTCAGGAGGCTGAGACAGGAGGATCTCTTGAGTCCAGGAGGCCGAGGCCAACCTGAGCAACATAGCAAGACCCCATCTCAAAAAAAAAAGTTATCTGGGGCCTGGCGGTGTGTTTCATGCCTATAGTAGCAACACTTTGGGAGACTGAGGCAGGCGAATCACCTGAGGTTGGGAGTTTGAGACCAGCCAGACCAACATGGTAAGACCCTATCTCTACTAAAAATACAAAATTAGCCGGGCATGGTGGTGCATGCCTATAATTTCAGCTACTCAGGAGGCTGAGGCAGGAGAACTGATTAAACATGGGAGGTGGAGGTTCCGGTGAGCCGAGATTACACCACTGCACTCCAGCCTGGGCAACAAGATGGAAACTCCATCTCAAAATAAATAAATAAAATAAATATAATTTGGAACACTCTTCTGTTTAAAATGCGCCAGTGGCCACAATTGCTTCTATTTATTTATCAATCTATCTGTCTCTGCCTGTCTATCTATCTATTTATCTATCTGGCTATCTATCTATCTATCTATGTATCAGTCTGTCTATCTATCTAACTATCTGTCAGTCTGTCTATATATTTGGCTATCTGTCTGCCTATCTATCTATCTATCTGTCTGTGTGTGCCCCTCTGTTTATCTGTTTCTCTATCATCTATCTATATCTATCTATCTATCATCTATCTATCTGTTTCTATTTGTCTATCTATATATCTGTCTGGCTGTCTATCCATCCATTGATCTATCTATCTATCTATCTGTTTCTATTTGTCTATCTATATATCTGTCTGGCTGTCTAGCCATCCATTGATCTATCTATCTATCTATCTATCTATCTATCTATCTATCTATCTATCTATCTATCTATCTACCTACTTGTCTATCTGTCTGCCTGCCTGTGTGCCTGTCTGTGTATCTGTCTATCTATCTGTCTGTGTATCTATCTATCTATCTATCCCTGTCTGTCTGTCTATCTATCTTGCTATCTGTCTCGGTCTATCCGTCTGTCTGTCTCTCTATCTGTCTGTCTGTCTGGCTGGCTGTGTATCTGTCTATCTGTCTGTCTTTCAATTTATCTGTCTGTCTGTCTATCTACTTCTGTCTACGTATCTGTTATCTGTCTATCTATCTATCTATCTATCTATCTATCTATCTATCTATCTATCTATGTGCCTGTCTATCTATCGGTCTGTCTGTTTGTCTGTCTATTTGTCTGTTTCTCTATGTATATATCTATGTATCTATGTACCGCTGTCTGTCTGTTTATCTATCTATCTATCTAGCTAGCTAGCTAGCTATCTATCTGGCTATCTATCTGGCTATCTATCTATCTATCTCTGGCTTTCTATCTATTTATGTATCTATCTGTCTGTCTATCTGTTCGTCTATTTGTCTGTCTGTTTCTCTAGCTATCTATTTATCTATCTATGTATATATCTACGTACCTCTGTCTGTCTGTCTGTCTATCTATGTATCTGTCTGTCTGTCTATCTATCTATCTGGCTATCTATCTATCTATCTATCTGTCTATCTATCTGTCTATCATCTATCTGGCTATCTGTCTATCTATCTATCTATCTGGCTATCCGTCTGTCTGTCATTGTGTCTGTCTGTATACCTGGCTATCCATCTATCTGGCTGTCCATCTACCTATCTATCTATCTATCATCTATTTATCAGTCTGTCTGTCTATCTGTCTCTCTATTTGTCTGTTTATCTGTCTGTCTATCTATGTATCTATCTATTTATCTATCTATATGTCTCTGTCTATCTTTCTATCTGTCCATCTGTCTATCTGTCCATCTATCTATTGATCTATCCATCTGTCTATTTATTTGGCTATCTTTCTGTGTCTCTATCTATCTATCTATCTGTATAGATATATAGAGATATATCTGTCTGTCTGTATATCTGTCTGTGTGCCTGTCTGTCTATCTGTCTGTTTCTCTGTTTGTTTCTCTATCTATCTATCTATCTATCTATCTTTATCTGTCTGCCTGTCTTTCTGGCTTTCTGTCTATCCGTCTATGTATGTATGTATGTACCTGTCTATCTATCTATCTATCTATCTGTCTATCATCTATCTATCTATCTGTCTGTCTGTCTGTTTACCTATCTGGCTATCTTTCTATCTGTCTGTCTGTCCGTCTGTCTATTTGGCTATCTATCTATCTATCTATCTATCTATCTATCTATCTATCTATCTATCAGCGTGCCTGTCTATCTGTCTATCTATCTGTCTGTCATCTGTCTATTTGTCTGTTTACCTGTCTGTCTGTCTGTTTCTCTATCTCTGTATCTATCTTTCCCTGTCTATCTGTCTGTCTGTCTATCTAGCTGTTTCTTTGTCTGTCGGTCTGTGTATCTTTCCGTCTGTCTGTCTGTCTATCTATCTATCTAATCTATCTATCTGGCTATCTATCATCTATATCTATATCTATCTATCTATCTATCTGCCTATCTATCTATCTATCTATCTATCTTTCAATTTATCTATCTATTTATCTATCTATCTATCCATCTGTCTATCTGTCTGCTGTCTGTCTTTCTATCTGGCTATCTATCTATCTGTCTATCAGTCTGTCTGTCTGTCTGTCTATCTATCTGGCTATCTGTTTTTCTATCTGTCTGCCTATCTATCTGGCTATGTGTCTGTCTATCTATCTATCTATCCATCTATCTATCTATCTATCCAACTATCTGTCTGTCTGTCTCTCTGTCTGTCTGTCTGTCTTTTTCTCCATCTATGTGTCTGTCTCTGACTATCTATCTATTTATCTGTCTATCTATGCATCTATCATTCTGTCTCTCTATCTGGCTATCCATCTATCTGGCTGTCCATCTTTCTATCTATCTATCTATCTATCTATCTATCTGCTATTTATTGTTCTATCTGTCTCTCTGTGTGCATGTCTGTCTATTTGTCTATCTACTGGTCTCTCTATTTGTCTGTTTGTCTGTCTGTCTGTCTGTTTATCTATCTATTTATCTGTATGTCTCTATCTGTCTGTTTATCTTTTCTACCTATCTGTCTGTCTATCTGTCCATCTATCTATCCATCTGTCTGTCTGTCTATTTGGCTAACTGTCTGTATCTCTATCTATCTGTCTGTCTATCTCTCTGTCTGCCTACTTGTCTGTTTATCTATCTATCTGTCTATCTGTCTCTCTGTTTGTTTCTCTATGTATCTATCTATCTATCCATCTATCTATCTATCTATCTGTCTATATCTGTCTGCCAATCTGTCTGTCTGTCTTTCTGGCTGTCTATCTATCCATCTATGTATCTATCTATCTATGTATCTATCTTTCTATGTATGTATGTATATATGTATGTATGTATATATCTGTCTATCTATCTATCTGCTTGTCTATCTATTTGGCTGTCTTTCTATCTGTCTCTTTGTCTGTTGGTTTATCTATCTATTTGGCTATCTATCGGTCTATCTATCTATCTTTCTGTCAGTGTGCCTGTCTGTCTGTCTGTCTGTCATCTCTCTGTCTGTCTGTTTACCTGTCTGTCTGTCTGTTTCTCTATCTCTGTATCTATCTATCTCTGTCTATCTGTCTGTCTGTCTGTCTATCTATCTATCTGTCTCTTTGGCTGGCTGTCTATCTATCTATCTACTTATCTATCGGTCTGTCTGTCTATCTGGCTATCTATCTTTCTATCTGTCTGTCTGTCTGTCTGTGTGTCTCTATCTGTCTGTCTGTCTGTCTGTCTATCTATCTGGCTATCTATCTTTCCATCTGTCTGTCTGTCTGTCTATCTATCTATGTGTATCTGTCTATCTATCTGGCTATCTGTGTATCTATCTATCTATCTATCTGGCTGTCTGGCTGTCTATCTATCTATCATCAGTCTGCCTGTCTGTCTATCTATCTGGCTATCTATGCTTTTATCTGTCTGTCTATCTATCTATCTGGCTATCTATCTACCTATCTATCTAAATACCTATCTGTCTGTCTGTCTCTGTCTGTCTCTCTATCTATGTATCTATCTCTGTCTATTTATCTATCTATTTTTCTGTCTGCCTAGGTATCCATCTATCTGTCTGTCTGTCTTTCTATCTGGCTATCTGTCTGTCTGTCTGTCTATCTGGCTATCCATCTATCTGGCTGTCCATCTATCTACCTACCTATCTATCTATCTACTATTTATCAGTCTGTTTGTCTGTCTATCTGTCTGTCTGTGTATATGTCTGTCTGTCTCTCTATTTGTTTATCTGTCTTTCTGTTTATCTATCTATCTATCTACCTTTATGTCTCTGTCTATTTTTCTTTCTGTCTGTCTGCTATCTGTCCATCTATCTATCTATCTGTTTGTCTGCCTGTCTGTCTATTTGGCTATCTGTCTATCTGTCTCTCTCTCTCTCTCTCTCTATCTATCTATGTATCTGTCTATTTATCTAATCTATCTATCTGCCTACCTATCTGTCTTTCTGTGTGTCTGTCTGGCTGTCTATCTGTCTGTCTGTTTGTCTATCTATCTATCTGTCTGTCTATCTGTCTCTCTGTTTTGTTCTCTATCTATCAATCTATCTATCCATGTATCTATCTGTCTCCATCTGTCTGTCTGTCTGTTTGTCTTTCTGGCTGTCTATCCATCTATGTATCTATGTATGTATGTATGTATGTATGTATCTATCTATCTGTCTCTCTATCTATCTATTTGGCTATCTATCTATCTATCTATCTATCTATCTATCTATCTATCTAATCTGTTTAACTGTCTGTCTGTCTATCTGTCAGTCAGTGTGCCTGTCTGTCTGTCTGTCATCTGTCTACCTGTTTGTCTCTCTCTGTATCTATTTGTCTCTGTCTGTCTCTCTGTCTGCCTATCTAACTGTCTCTTTGTCTGTCTGTCTATCTTTCTATCTATATGACTATCTATCTGGCTATCTATCTATCTATCTGTCTATTTGGCTATCTGGCTATCTATCTATCTATCTGTCTATTTGGCTATCTCTCTCTCTCTCTCTCTCTCTATCTATCTATCTATCTGTCGGTTTGCCTATCTATCTATCTATCTATTTATCTGTCTGTCTATTTTTGAGACAGAGTCTCACTTTGTTGCCCAGGCTATGTAGTGATGGCATCTTGGCTCTCTGCAACCTCTGCTTCCCTGGTTGAAGTGATTATCCTGCCTCCGCCTCCTGACTAGGTGGGACTACAGGAGCCCACCACCATGCCCGGCTAATTTTTGTAGAGACTGTTTTTTGCCATGTTGACCAGGCTGCTCTCAAACTCCTGGACTCAGACGATCCATCCACCTCAACCTCCCAAAGTGCTGGGATTACAGGTGTGAGCCACCGTGCCTGTGGCTGAACTATTTAAAAAATGATGAAGTATTGAATAAAAATCCCTTCAGTTGGCACCCCTCTCATGCGGCCCTTGCCTGTCTGGTTCCATCTCCCCCGCCCCATCTATCACTTTATATTGTAGCACAACTGGGCTACTTGAAGTGCTTCCAACACACTTCATTCTGTCATGTCTAGGAGCCTCCTTTGCACATATCCCTCTCTCTGGAAAGCTGCCTTGTTTCTCCCTGGTTACTCTTCCCCTCTTCACCCCTTATTTAATGTTCAGGTGTCTTTACAAGCGTCGCTGACCCTCTGAGGCTGACTTAGGCCCTTGCACTTCCTGTTTTTTTTTTTTTTTGAGACGAAGTCTCACTCTGTCCCCCAGGCTGGAGTGCAGTGGCGCAATCTCGGCTCACTGCAACCTCTGCCTCCCAGGTTCAAGCGATTCTCCTGACTCAGTCTCCCAAGTAGCTGGGATTACAGGCATGCACCACCCTGCCCAGCGAATTTTTGTATTTTTAGTAGAGATGGGGTTTCACCATGTTGGCCAGGATGATCTCGATCTCTTGACCTCGGCCACCTTGGCCTCCCAAAGTGCTGGGATTATAGGTGTGAGCCACTGCGCCCAGCCTCCTCTCTTCTTTACAGACATCCACTGGTCCTCTTGCAGCCTACCCAGTGCCCCCCTTTCTGTGTCTTTCTTCCTACCAGACTGAGTTCCTTGAGGGCAACAATTTCATCCTATAATCTCATGACCTGGCACAGGGTTTGGCGCTTGGTTGCCGTTCATTAAGTGCTTGTCGGATGAATGAGTCAATGAGGGGCAAATAGGCAGCAGGAGAAAAGGAAACGAGGCTTGAGGGGAGGCGGGAGGCAGATGCCCTGTGTCACAGTTTTGCTGTGGCTACACATCCTGTCTTTGGTCTCTGACAGACCCAGATTATCCCAAAATGCAATCTGCTGTGATCTCTTAATTTCTGTGCATTACAAAAGAAGCACAACGGATCCAGAGCGTGCTGAACCAGGCATATATGACCCTTGCCCAACTGTGCAGTGATGATTCCTACCTGTGTCCATGTACTCTGTGGATGTCTAAGAGGAAGGGCAACCCACCCAAACGTTTTGCTGACTGACTTATATGGAAAGAGGAGAAAGAGAATCCTGACAGTGAGGGTCACACCTGTAATCCTGGCACTTTGGGAGGCTGAGGCAGGCGGATCATGAGGTCAGAAGTTTGAGACCAGCCTGGCCAATATGATGAAACCCCGTCTCTACTAAAAATACAAAAAATTACCTGGGCATGGTGGTGCCTGCCTGTAATCCCAGCTACTCGGGAGGATGAGGCAGAAGAATTGCTTGAACCCGGGAGGCGGAGGTTGCAGTGAGCCAAGATCGTGCCACTGTACTCCAGCCTGGGTGACACAGCGAGACTCTGTCTCAAAAAAAAAAAAAAAAAAAAAAAAAAAGAGAATCCTGACAGTGCTCACTGTTTCTGCAACTGCTTGCACAATACAGCACATCTGTCAGCCCCACGTGCTGCAAAGATTCCAGGAATCCTGAGATGTTGCTGCTGTCAGCCTTTGGGGTAGCTGGGCAGAGCCTGGGGCAGCTCTGGCCACGAGAAACCTCCTTCTTTTTGGAAGACAAATATCATTTTCTGTGTGTGCTGCAGACTGAAAAAGGTTAATGAGCACTGTTGAATATATCTAATCATTCCCGTCAGGTACTGTAATTTTATGAATGCCCACCTGGGACCTTGGCGTTGTGAATTTACCCATATATTTTCCCCCAATTAAAGCCTTTTCTTGGTCAGGGGTGGTGGCTCACACCTGTGATCCCAGCACTTTGGGAGGCTGAGGCGGGTGGATCACGAGGTCAGGAGTTTAAGACCAGCCTGGTCAACATAGTGAAATCCCGTCTCTACTAAAAATACAAAAAATTATCCAGGTGTGGTGGTGGGTGCCTGTAATCCCAGCTACTCAGGAGACTGAGGCAGGAGAATAGCTTGAACCCCGGAAGCAGTGGTTGCACTGAGCCGAGATTGTGCCACTGCACTGCAGCCTGGGCAACAGAGCGAGACTCTGTCTCAAAAAAAAAAAAAAAAAAAAAGCCTTTTCTCATGTTTTCAAGCAGGACAGGAATCTTTGTTTATCCCCATTGTACGGGTGAGGAAACCAAGGTTCAGCAATGTCAAGAGACTGGCACACTCCAGCATTGTCAGAGACAAGCTCAGGAGCTGGCTGAAGGCCGCACTCTCAGGCTGTCTAGCTGCAGTGCATTTACACTCTGCCCACAAGAGGTCAGTAGGTTCCACAGGAGGAAGCCTGCACAATGGAAGGCGGAGCTATCCTCCCCGAGAGCAGCCCTGGTTACTGGCTACACAGCAGCTCCCTAGAAGGAAATCCTTCTACCACCAGGACTTCCGAGAAGTCCTTCTTCCAGGGGTGGACCAGTGGTTGGGGCTGGCCAAGGATGTGCTTATCCCAGGAAGGCTGTGGGAGTTCCCGGGGGAGCCTCTTTTTTATTTTGCTATCCTCAAGCCATCTGGGGAGGGCAGTGTCTGTAGATGGGGCAGCTGGCTTGCTTCCGTCTGCCTGGAAAGCCGTAGCCATCTCCACGGTAATAACTGGAACCAAAAATATCACAGGGATGTGTTGGCTAGGCCAGAAGGTTCCTGTCTGTCTGCTCTCTGGAGGTTGAGGGTGGGGGAGACTTAAAAAGCCATATATGGCCAGTCACTGTGGTTTGCACCTGTAATCCCAGCGCTTTGGGAGGCCTACGCAGGCAGATCACTTAAGGCCAGGAGTTTGAGAACAGCCTAGGCAACATGGTGAAACCCCATCTCCACCAAAAAACACGAAAGTTAGCTGGGTGTGGTGATGCACACCTGTAGTTTCAGCTACTGGGGAGGCTGAGGCACGAAAATCGTTTGAACCTGGGAGGCAGAGGTTGCAGTGAACCAAGATGGTGCGACTGCACTTCAGCCTGGGTGACAGAACAAAACTTTGTCTTAAAATAGAAAATAAAAAGGCCGGGCGCAGAGGCTCACACCTGTAATCCCAGCACTTTGGGAGGCTGAGGCAGGTGGATCACGAGGTCAGGAGTTCAAGACCAGCCTGGCCAAGGTGGTGAAACCCCATCTCTATTAAAAGTATAAAAATTAGCTGGGCATGGTGGCACGTGCCTGTAATCCCAGCTACTCGGGAGACTGAGGCAGAAGAATTGCTTGAACCCAGGAGGCGGAGGTGCAGTGAGCTAAGATTGCGCTATTGCACTCCAGCCTGGGTGACAGAGCGAGACTCTGTCTCAAAAAAATAAAATAAAATAAAAAGATCTCTATACATAGCATCCCTAAGATTTTGAATCAGACAGACCTGGGTTTGAATCTTGATTTTTCCTCTTATTAACTGTGACCTTAGGCAAGTGATTTAACTTCCCTAGGCCTCAGTCTCCTCATTAATAGAATGGGGAATACTAATAACTGCTTTTTCTGGCTGTTCTGAGGATTTTTTCACTCATTGAAAGACAGTGGCATACAGTTGTTACTAGTTTCAGGGAATACAAGAGATTCAACGTCTGGCACATGTAAGTGCTGAATTAACGATAACTTCTCTTTGAAGGTCAAGTCATGAATTTGGACTCAAAATAGCAGGCAGTTGAAAGCACTCTGAACAGAGGAGTAGCAGGAAGAAAACGCTAGTTTTTTGTTTTTTTTTTTAAGGCAGATTTTCACTCTGTTGCCCAGGCTGGAGTGTAATAGCACAATCATGGCTCACTGCAGCTTTGACCTCCTGGGCTCAAGGAATCCTCCTGCTTCAGCTTCCCAAAGTACTGGGATTACAGGCATGAGCCACCATGCCTGGCAGGAAAACACTGTTGAAGAGGCTTCGCCCCTACCTGCAGTGTAGAGGCAGGATTGAAAAATGCCAGCCTTATCAATTTCATGGAGTTGTTCTGAACATCATGAAGTACAGGCAGAGCAAGAGGCTTAGGACTAATAAATCCTTGGGAGTTGAGTCTACAATGCAACTAGGGTCAGGGACTGCTCCTAAAATCATAGGCTCACAGTCTGACTCTCCCCTGGGAAGTAGCAAGGGGAAGGAGGGGCTGAGAAGAAGCCTTCTGTCTGTTCACTGGAAGCTGAGGGGCTTCATTTTGCTGATCACCTGGCCTGTCTTTGGGCAGTGGTTTCAGGATGTGGGAGGAAGGTGTGAGCATGCGTATAGGACATTTGAAGGACGTGAGAACATGAGAACATAAAATGCCACCCTGTGGCTGAGCCATGGATTCTTCTGACTCAGATAAGGTCATCATGGGACATGAAGACCCAAATGTCATCCTTGAGTCCTTTGGTAAACTGTCAGCTGTGAATTTATACAAAACTTTCAAATTGCAGTATTTCTTTTCAGCCTGCCTCACCAATTTGGATGTTTTCCACACATTTTTGCTTCCATTTAATGAGAAGTTATTTTATTAAAAACACACCTCTCTGGAAGAGCTCTACAAGGAGAATTACAATGCTGAAAGATATTATAGATGACATAAACAAATGGAAACACATCCCGTGCTCATGGATGCGTAGAATCAATATTGTGAAAATGACCATACTGCCCAAAGCAATCTACAGATTCGATGCAATTCCTATCAAAATTCCAACATCATTTTTCACAGAATTAGAAAAAAAATCCTAAAATTCATATGGAACCAAGGAAAGAGCCTGAACAGCCAAAGTAATCCTAAGCAAAAAGAACAAATCTGGAGGTATCATATTACCAGACTTCAGATTATACTACAAGGCTATAGTTACCAAAACAAAATAGTACTGATATAAAAGTAGTTACATTAGCTGGGCGTAGTGGCTCATGCCCGTAATCCCAGCACTTTGGGAGGCAGAGGCAGGTGGATCACCTGAGGTCAGGAGTTTGAACTAGCCTGGCCAACATGGTGAAACCTCGTCTCTACTAAAAATACAAAAATTAGCCAGGCGTGGTGGTGCATACCTGTAGTCCCAGCTACTCAGGAGGCTGAGGCAGGAGAATTGTTTGAACCTGGGAGGTGGAGGTTGCAGTGAGCCAAGATCACGCCACTGCATTTCAGCCCGGGCAACAGAGAGAGACCCTGTCTCAAATAATAATAAAATAAAATAAAAGTAGTTACATTAGACCAGCGGAACAGAATAGAGAACCCAGAAATAAAGCCAAATACTTATAACCAATTGATCTTTGATGAAGCATATGAAAACATAAGTTGGGGAAAGGACACCCTATTCAATAAATAGTGCTGGGACAACTGGCTAGCCCCATGTAGAAGAGTGAAACTGGTTCCCTATCTCTCACCTTACGCAAAAATCAACTTGAGATGGATCAAAGACTTAAATCTAAGACCTGAAACCATAAAAATTCTAGAAGAAAATCTAGGAAAAACTGTTCTGGACATTGGCCTAGGCAAAGAATTTATGACTAAGACCCCAAAAGTATATGTATCAAAAACAAAAATAAATGAGACGTAATTAAACTAAAAAGCTTCTTGCACAGCAAAAGAAATAATCATTAGAGTAAACAGACAACCCACAGAATGGAAGAAAATATTTGCAAACTATGCGTCCAACAAAGGACCAATATCCAGAATCTACAAGGAACTCCAACAAATCAGCAAGAAAAAAAAAATAATAATCCCGTTAAAAAGGGGGCAGATGACATTAAGAGACATTTCTCAAAAGAAGATATACAAATGGCCAAAAACACATAAAAAATGCTAAACATCACTAATTATCAGGGAAATGCAAATTAAAACCATAATGAGATACCACCTTACCCCAGCCAGAATGGCCATTATTATTATTGTTATTATTTGTTGAGATGGTTTTGCTCTTGTCACTCAGGCTGGAGTGCAATGGCGTAATCTCAGCTCTCTGCAGCCTCCACCTCCCAGGTTCAAGCAATTCTCCTGCCTCAGCCTCCGTAATAGCTGGGATTACAGGTGTCTGCCACCAGGCTGGACTAATTTTTGTATTTTTACTAGAGATGGGGTTTCACCATGTTGGCCAAGCTGGTCTTGAACTCCTGACTTCAGGTGATCTGCCCTCTTTGGCCACCCACAGTGCTGGATTACAGGCACAAGCCACTGCACCTGGCTCAGAATGGCCATTATTAAAAAGTCAAAAAACAATAGATGTTGGCATGGATGTGGTAAAAAGGGAACTTTCATATGCTGCTGGTGGGAATGCAAATTAGTGCAACAATTATGGAAAACAGTATGGAAATTTTCTTTTTGTTTTGAGACAGGGTCTCAGTCTGTCGCCCAGGCTGGAGTGCAGTGGTGCCATCATAGCTATAGCTCACTGTAGCCTCAATCTCATGGGCTCAAGTGATCCTCCTGCCTCAGCCTCCAGAGTAGCTGAGACCACAGGCACACGCCACCACCCCGGCTGAGTTTTGTATTTTTTGTAGAGATGGGGTTTCCCCGTGTGCCCAAGCGGGTCATGAACTCCTGAGCTCAAGTGATTTGCCTGCCTCAGCCTCCCAAAGTGCTGGGATTAAAGGCATGAGCCACTGTGCCAAGCATGGAGATTTCTTTTCTTTTTTTTTTTTCTTGAGACAGGCTCTCACTCTGTCACCCATGCTGGAGTGCAGTGGCACGATATTGCCTCACTGCAACCTTCACCTCCTAAGCTCAAGCTATCCTCCCACCTCAGCCCCTCAAGTAGCTGGGACTCCAGGTGCAAGTCACCATGCCTGGCTAATTTTTGTATTTTTTGTAGAGACAGTGTTTCACCATGTTGCCCACACTGGTCTTGAACTCCTAAGCTCAATTGATCCATATGCCTCGGCCTCCCAGGGTGTTAGGATTACAAGTGTCGGCCGCTGCGCCTGGCCCCAGCCTGAAGATTTCTTACAGAGCTGAAAGTAGATCCACCATTAGATCCAGCAGTCTCACTACTGGGTATCTACTCAAAGGAAATGAAGTCACTATATCAAAAAGACACCTGCACATGTATGTTTATCGCAGCACAATTTACAGTTACAAAGATATGGAATCAGCCTAAGTACCCATTGACCAATTAGTGGATTTTTAAAACGTGGAATATATACATGATGGAATACTATTCAGCCATAAAAATGAAATAAGCCAGGCGTGTGGCTCAGGCCTGTAATCCCAGGACTTTGGGAGTCTGAGATGTGTGGATCACCTGAGGTCAGGAGTTCGAGACCAGCCTGGCCAATGTGGTGAAACCGCATCTCTATTAATAATACAAAAATTAGCCTGGTGTGGTGGTGAGCACTTGTAATCCCAGCTACTTGGGAGGCTGAGGCAGGAGAATCACCTGAACCTGGGAGGCGGAGGTCTCGCTGAGCTGAGATTGTGCCATTGTACTCCAACCTGGGCGATAAGAGCGAAATTCGGTCTCCAAAAAAAGAAAAAAAAAAGACTGAAATAATGTCTTTTACAGCAACTTGGATGGAGGCTGTTATTCTAAGTGAAGTAACTCGGGAATGGAAAACCAAAAAATTGTATGTTCTCACTCAGAAGTGAGAGCTAAGCTATGGGTACACAAAGGCATACGAAGTGGTATGTTGGACACTAGAGACTCAGAAAAGGGAGGGTGGGAGTGGGTGAAGGATAAAAGACTGTATAATGTTTATAATGGGTACAATGTACACTACTTGGTTGATGGGCACACTAAAATCTCAGAATTCATCACTATATAATCCATCCACGTAACCAAAAACCACTTGTACGCCAAAAGCTATTCTTCTCCTTCTCTTTCTTTCATTCTCTTTTTCTTCCTTCTTTCTCTCTTTTTTCTTTTCTTTCTTAAAAAAAAAAAGAAAAAAATATATATGTAGAAAGAGAGACAGAGTTTTGCTCTTGTCGCCCAGGCTGGGGTGCAATGGTGCAATCTCAGCTCACTGCAACCTCTGCCTCCCGGGTTCAAGTGACTCTCCTGCCTCAGCCTCCCGAGTAGCTGGGATTACAGGCATGCACCACTACACTCGGCTAATTTTCTATTTTTAGTAGAGACGGGGTTTTGCCATGTTGGTCAGGGCTGTCTTGAACTCCTGACCTCAAGTGATTCACCTACCTCGGCCTCTCAAAGTGCTGGGATTACAGGCGTGAGCCACTGCCCCCAGCCAAAAAATTTTTTTAAAAAGGGGAAAAAAATAAAAATAAAAACACACCTGTCCAAGCTAGGTGCGGTGGTGCATGCCTATAGTCCTACATACTCAGGAGGGTGAGGGCGGAGGATTGTTTGAACTCGGGAGTTTGACGCCAGCCTGGGTGACATAGTGAGAACCTATGTCTAAAAAATAAACCAACCAACAAACAACGCCCGCCTCCTTGCCGCAAAACACACCTTTCCCAAACGTCAGGTGATGCCCTTCTTCTGGTATATAAGATTTTCTGGCCGGGCACAGTGGCTCACGCCTGTAATCCTAGCACTTTGGGAGGCCGAGGCAGGCAGATCACATGAGCCCAGGAATTGGAGACCAGCCTGGCCAATATGGTGAAACCCTGTCTCTACTAAAAATACAAGAATTATCTGGGCGTGATGGTGTACACCTGTAATCCCAGCTACTCTGGAGGCTGAGGCAGGAAATCACTTGAACCCGGGAGGCAAAGGTTGTGGTGAGCTAAGATCGAGCCAATGCACTCCAGCCTGGGTGACACAGGGAGACTCTGACTCAGAAAAAAAAAAAAAAAGGATTCCCTTCAAGAGTCTGTGTTAGCAGTTGCCCTCAAGACCAGCAAAACTGGAGGCAGAGGGAACTGAGATCTTCTGGAGTAGCCTTTTTAATGTATTTTCTACATAAGCAGATTGAGGACCAGAAAGTTAAAGCGACTTGTCCAAGGTTTCACAGCTACAAAGTGGTTGACAGAACTGGAAATCCTCCTAGGATTCTAGTCAGGGAGACAGGTCTGTGCTTTTTTCCCCAAAGCAAATGACTTCCCATTTTGGCTTTATTTTTTCTAGATAAACTCATTGCTTTAACTCTCCTTACATCCTCCCATGACCTCTTTTAATTCTGTCCACACAGCCACAGTTGGCAGCTATACCAAAGTGGCTTGGTTTGTCAGATCCAGGAACAGAAGGCAGAGGCCTCAAGCTGGCCTGGGCCAGCTTCTGAGGAACCAGCTAGATTTTAATTCAATGCCCGTGTTCAGGAAGTAAAGTAGTACCTCTTCCTGGCGGGGAGGAAGGAGACATGCTAGAACTAGAGTCCTTGCCAAGCCGGACTGAGAGGGAAGCAAGGAACCGGTGGAGAGGGCCATTTCTAGCCTAAAGAGTGCAGGCCTGGCTCTCCACTCCAGGCCATCACCGGGTGAAGTTAGAAGTCAGACCAAAGTTAGCTGGCATAGAAGAGCCATTCATTTTTTTAAAGAAAAACTGATTGAGATTGGGTGTGGTGGCTCACACCTGTAATGCCAGCACTTTGGGAGGCTGAGGTGGGCGATCACTTGAGGTCAGGAGTTCGAGACCAGCCTGGCCAACATGGTGAAACCCCGTGTCTACTGATAATACAAAAATTAGTCAGGTATGGTGGCAAGTGCCTGTAATCCCACCTACTTGGGAGGCTGAGGCAGGAGAATCACTTGAACCTGGGAGGCAGAGGATAAAGTGAGCTGAGATTGCAGCACTGCACTCCAGCCTGGGCGACAGAGGGACCCCGTCTCAAAACAAAAACAACAAAAACAAAAACAAAAAAAACTGGCTGGGTGCAGGTGGGGCAGCTGGTATGCTTCCGTCTGCCTGGAAAGCTGCAACCATCTCCACGGTAATAACTAGAATCAAAAATATCACAGGGCTGTGTCTGCTAGGCCAGAATGTTCCTGTCTGTCTGCTCTCTGGAGGCTGAGGGTGGGGGAGACTTAAAAAGCCATATATGTCACCTGTAATCCCAGCACTTTGGGAGTCCGAGGTGGGCGGATCGCTTGAGGCCAGGAGTTGGAGACCAGCGTGGCCTACATGGCGAAACCACCCCTCGCCTCTACTAAAAATACAAAACAAAAACAAAAACAAAAAAAACATTAGCCGGATGTAGTGGCAAGCGCTTGTAATCCCAGCTACTCGGGATACTGAGGCAGGAGAATTGCCTGAATCTGGGAGGTGGAGGTTGCAGTGAGCCGAGATCACGCCACTGCACTCCAGCCTGGGTGACAGAGCGAGACTCTGCCTCAAAAAAAAAACCAAAAAAAAAAAAACAAAAAAAATCCAAAAAACAAAAAACAAAAACAGCTGTTTGAGCTGACTAGGTGCCAAGGATACCACTATGAATGAGAGAGAAGTTCCTACCTACATGGAGTTTATGGCCAAGTGAGAGCAAAAAAAAAAAAAAGTTTTTGTTTGCTTTTCTTTTTTAACACATAGATGTTTTCTAGCCACGTTGTCTGTCCTCCCTCATGTTCCGGTCAGGGTTGGAGTACCTCTGGCACCTTTGAAGCTTGTGTTTCTGGTGCCAAAGTACTTGTGAACCTTGGGCTTAACCAGTGGTGTGTTAGTAAATGTTTAACGAGCAGCTCTCGCGGTGGGGGAAGGTGTGTGTGTGTGTATGTGTGTGTGTGTGTGTGTGTTTATGTACATAAGCTAATTATAAATTTTACTAATGTAAAGGTATAGTACACAGATGACCCATAAGAATAAAATATACAATATTATTTATCGTCAATTCAATATAGCCAAGTGATTCTCACAGAATGCTTTCAGCAATTGTTGCCCAACTCTTGTATTTGTGGTTGCACTTGATGAACAAATATATATATATATTTTTTGAGATAGAATTTCACTCTTGTTGCCCAAGCTGGAGTGCAGTGGGACGATCTCGGCTCACTGCAACCTCTGCCTTCTGGGTTCAAGTGATTCTCCCGCCTCAGCTTCCCAAGTGGCTGAGATTACAGGCACAGGCCCGGCTAATTTTAGTATTTTTAGTAGAGATGAAGTTTCACCATGTTGGCCAAGTTGGTCTCGAACTTCTGACCTCAGGTGATCCACCCGCCTTTGCCTCCCAAAGTACTGGGATTACAGGCGTGAGCCACCAGGCCCAGCCGAACAAATGAAGTTCTGACATGAATATTGTTTGATATTTTTATTTAAGTGAGAAACAATGATGTCAGAACTGCATTCATTTGTCCACAATGTGAGTGATTTCTATTTTTTTTTTTTTTTTTTTGCCTTTTTTGAGATGGAGTCTCACTCTGTTGCCCAGGCTGGAGTGCAGTGGTGCAATCTCAGCTCACTGTAACCTCTGCCTCCTGCGTTCAGGTGATTCTCGTGCCTCAGCCTCCTGAGTAGCTGGGATTACAGGCACACGGCACCACACCTGGCTAATTTTTTTAATTTTTAGTAGAGACGGGATTTCGCCATCTTGGCCAGACTGGTCTTGAACTCCTGGCCTCAGGTGATCCACCCGCCCTGGCCTCTCAAAGTGCTGGGATTACAGGTGTGAGCTACCGTGCCCGACCACTTTCTTTGCTGAATAGGTTAGCGGTTTTTGAACACTGGAAGACTATTTTCTCCTTTTTTGGTATTATTCACAATGTAACATCTATAGATAGGGCACTCCTTTGAATGTCATCTGCATTATTAACATTGTTTCTATCGCTCTCAGTCTAGATAGACAACAAAACGATAGATCAAGCCTGATTTATAACATTTGCTGATTTCTGAGTTGTAAGCGTTCCCACCATGGTTTGATTTCAAGCAGTTAACTTCACTGTGATTCTGGGAAGAGACGCAGTTGCACACTATTCTATAGTATTTCAGCTCTACAGGTACCGAAGCTATAAATCATCTGAAGAGCACAGATAATAGTAAAATGATTAGGAAATGATGAGTGGTAGGGAACTGATTACGTTAGTTTTTAATATAATTTATTTAATTGTAATTTTATATGTTTTAAAATAAGTGCTATGCTTAATGAGTGACTCACAACACTTCGGAAAGTGTAGCATCTGTCTCTCACAGGCCAGAAAGAGCAAGCTCCAGCGCATACAAAGGGCCAACTGTATTTCCAAGTCCTGAAAGACCCTCATCCCTACTCCCATGCCCCTTTGCCATTCATTCAGGACCCCACAGCCCACTGCCTTGGATGCGAGCTCCTGGATTCCAAAGCAAACCCTAGCTGGCACCGAAGCCTCACTGCCACCTTGAGCAAGGATTCTGCACTACTTGGTGATGGGTGCACTAAAATTTCAGAATTAACCACTGTATAATCCATCCATGCAACCAAAAACCACTTGTACGCCAAAAGCTGTTGAAATTAATTTTTTTTTTCAAGATGGAGTCTTGCTCTGTCACCCAGGCTGGAGTGCAATGGCGTGATCTTGGCTTATTGCAACCTCTGCCTCCCAGGTTCAAGCAATTCTCCTGCCTCAGCCTCCCAAATAGATTGACAACAGTGACTTTTTTATGGGTGGGTGGCCTCTTTTTGCCTGGGAAGAGGCCCAGTCAGCATGAGGCCCAGAAGAGAGGCGGGGACACTTGCATTGACTCTGGAATGCACACCTGGCAAGCACTCAAACCTGAGGAGAAGAGAAAGATCAAGGAGCGAGTGCAGGGTAGCTCCGGCTCAGCCCTCTGTCACCTTGGCCCTGCTCTTGGCTGGGCTGAAATTGATTTCGGAAGGCTTTCCAGAAAGGCTGGTGATGCTGGAGACTGTGGGCTGGGTGGCAGGGCAAACCTTTCTCTTCTGCCTCCAAGATGTTACCCAGAGCTCTGGAAACTACTCTGAGGGGCGATCCAGTGTTTGCTCTCAGAGTCTACATTTTGGGTCCTGTTTCCTTTTCAGCAGAAGTGGCTGGTAGCAGGATTTCGGTCTGGGCCTCATGCTGACTGGCTTAGTCAGCTTTAGAATCTGACCCTCCCTGGTGGAGAAAGCTGGGCCAGCATTTTGGGCGGTCCTCTGTGCGGGCCCTGTATGCTGTCTCCTTTGGGGTCACACACACTTGTCTCTGCTCCTCAGGTAACCCCTGGGAAACTTATCAGGTGCAACTGTGCTGATGCAGTTGGGACAGTGTTGTGATGCGCTGCTCTGATGTCATTGCATGAATGAAGGTTCCGTGTTTGCACCTAGGTTGGCAGTTCTCCAGGGACAGAGTCCTCAGCCCCACCCTAGGCAGCACCCAATAGAAGGACCAGCCCTCAGTAACTGGCTGAATGAATTGATGGTACAAGCCTGGCTGACAGTCAAGACTTCTTCCTAGTGAAACAGAAGCACAGTGTGGAGTCCAGTGTGGAAGCTCTCATCTTGACGTCTTGTACAAAGAGTGTCCTTCATTATTGCTAATGCTTGCGGGGAGGGGAACCTCACTAATCCCCCCAACTCCACACATGCACACACACACAAAGGTTTCTACTAGCTGAATGTTCTGTATCCAGAAGTTCAGATGCCATTGTTTTTTCTCACAACATATGAGAAGAGTCACCTCTGTCCTTACTCCCATGTGCACCGCTACACCCTGTGCCTACCAAGGCTGGCAGAAGTGTGCTGGCTGGGAACAATTTGCTCTTGGAACCAGCCTGAGAACATCCTGTGAAGCTGAGAGGATGGTGCTGCCCTCCCTGCAACACAGGGAGTGGGAATTGATCGGGGTGAGGGTGCAGACACTAAGGGCTCATTGTAGTCTGAAAGGGGAGGGTTCCAACCTCAATAGAATTACAAGTGCCCCACTCCCTGCCAAAGCCCCTGCATCCCAGCATTCGCACACATCCTCCCGCAGATGCTGTCTGACAACAAAATTCACAGGGGTTTGGAAAACAAGGGAAGGCCTGCTATGAAGTCTGCAGAGAGGTGTGACTCTGGAGTTTCAGTAGGAAAAAGTCTCTGGGGAGCCACAATTCCTATTGTCCTTATGGCTATGAATCATGGCTATGGTTACAGACAATTAAGGAGGCAATGTAAAAGCCACTGTCCAGAAACCCTCCCTGCATGTCCCTGAGGATGACACCTCCACACTTTCGTCAACATGTCCTGGGCTTAATGACCCTGTGGGTGCACCCAGCTTTGAAAGCTCTGATGTTTGCCCGTGTGTGTGTGTGTGTGTGTGTGTCTATGTGTGTGTGTGTTTGTGTGTGTGGAGAAAGAAAGACAGAGAGAGAAAATTAATACTCTGTTTCCAGACCAGACTTTGCTTCTATGCTCCAAATACACACGCTCCCAATCCAAGTGCCTCCTGGACAGCCTCACTTACACGTCCCACAGGCAACTCAAATTATTTATTCATTTATTTATTTATTTAGAGACGGAGTTCCGCTCTTGTTGCCCAGGCTGGAGTGCAATGGCGTGATCTTGGCTCATCGCAACCTCCGCCTCCCGGGTTCAAGCGATTCTCCTGCCTTAGCCTACTGAGTAGCTGGGATTACAGGCATGCGCCACCATACCTGGCTAATTTTGTATTTTTAGTAGAGATCGAGTTTCTCCATGTTGGTCAGGCTGGTTGATCAGGCTGGTCTTGAACTCCTGACCTCAGGTGATCCACCCGCCTTGGCACTGTGTCCAGCTGGCAACTCAAATTTGATCTACCCAACACAACTTATCATTTTTCCCTTTCCCATCAAACTCACAGATCATTCTGCCCGATGATCCCTTTCTCAATAGGTGGCACTGCTACTCACCTACCTGGCCAAGCAGGAAATCTGGACACGCCCTTGTGTCACACCCCCATAAGCCTAGTCATCAAGTCAGGCCTGTTCTAGCCTTTACATTTTCACTTCATCAACCTCGCTCTCCAGGCCTGTTCTAGCCTTTACATTTTCACTTCATCAACCTCGCTCTCCATACACAGTCATTAACTACTTCACGTCAGGCCCCCAGCTATGTGGAAGTGCAGCCACGCCTGCTGAAGAGCTTTCTTGCCTCCAGTTCCCCCACCTCCCCATCCCACCCTCCAATCCATTTTCAACCCTCTCAACAAACCAGTCCCAAAGGAAGCGCCCAAGGCAGCAGAAAGAGGAACTGCCTGACAAACAAATCTTTCCAGGTCGTAGGTGACTGATATTTCCCCTCGATTCGGGGGACAGCACTGACATATTAGCTAGCTCACCACTCTAGGTTATCTGATTCACCCTACTGGCATTGGCATGGGCAGAAAGGAAGAAATGTGAACTGAGAAGAAAGTTTTGGGGCCGGGTGCAGTGGCTCACGCCTGTAATGCCAGCACCTTGGGAGGCCGAGGTGGGCGGATCACCTGAGGTCGGGAGTTCGAGACCAGCCTGACCAACATTGTAGAATCCCATCTCTACTAAAAATACAGAATTAGCCAGGCATGGTGGCACATGCCTGTAATCCCAGCTACTCAGGAGGCTGAGGCAGGAGAATCGCTTGAACCTGGGAAGCAGAGGTTTCTGTGAGCCGAGATCATGCCATTGCACTCCAGCCTGGGCAACAAGAGCAACAAGAGTGAAACTTCGTCTCAAAAAAAAAAAAAGACTTGTCTCAAAAATGACACTTTTGACACCAATGAGGACATCAGGGGAAGGCCCAGAGAAAGGTAATGCGCATGTCCATAGGACCAGACGGGATTTGGGGAAAGTGGCTTCCAGAAAAGGTGTGGACTGGGTTCTGAAGGGACAGCCCAGAGGAAGCCGTGCCCTGAAGGCAGCGCCTTGTGTAACGGAGAGGTCTCAGCTTGTCAGCTACTGCCACGACTGGTGACTGTGCTTCCCTCCCACAGCTGTTCTGTGGGGAGAGCCAGCGAATAGCTCTCAGAGGAGATGTTATGATCTCCCAAAAGGCAGTGTCCCGGCTTCCTTCCAGGAGGGAGAAAGAAACTGGCGACAGGAAATTGGGGGTGGGGCTAAAGAAGCGCTCCATTCTCCCACTCAAGACCTCTGACCTGGAAAGTTGACAGAGCCACGCATTTCTTCCTCTGGGTGGGCGGATCCTGATCCTCCTCAGAGTCTGAGGGAGGCTTTTTCTCTTACAAAACTCAAGTCTCTCTTTTCTTTTTTTTGAGACGGAGTTTCAATCTTGTAGCCCAGGCTGGAGTGCAATGGCTCCATCTTGGCCCACTGCAACTTCCACCTCCCAGGTTCAAGAGATTCTCATGCCTCAGCCTCCTGAGTAGCTGGGATTACAGGCACCACCACACCCGGCTAATTTTGTATTTTTAGTAGAAGCGGGGTTTCTCCATGTTGGTCAGGCTGGTCTTGAACTCCCGACCTCAAGTGATCTGCCTGCCTCGGCCTCCGAAAGTGCTGGGATTATAGGCATGAGCCGCCATGCCTGGCCTCAAGTCTCTTCTTAACCACCACCCTCTAGGCCAGCTGGAGAGACAGCCCCCTATAAGCGATAGCTTCCACCAACCTCTCTAGAGTTCTGCAAGGTGACATTGAAGCCCACATCCTTCTGTGGCTGCCTCTGTCATCTCAAGGACACTATCCCAACCAGTCCTCTAGGATGCGACACCACTGGATTTCTTGGGAAGAGCCCACTGTGCCTCATTCATCTTTGTATCTGTACTATGACATGTCCCTCAAACATAACCAGAGCTAAGAAGATGACCACTATGCATCCCTCTGCTCAGCCTGAAAAATGCCCATCTTTTCTCCATCCTGGTACTTCCTCCAAGGTCAACCCCCTCCCCAACACCCTTTTTGTTTTTTGTCTTGTGTTTGCTTTTTGGAGATAGGGTCTTGCTCTGTTGCCCAGGCTGGAGTGCAGTGGCATGATCATGGCTCACCAAAACTTGACCTCAGCTCAACTGATCCTCCCACCTCAGCCTCCTGAGTGGCTGGGACTACAAGTGCGTGCCACCACATCCGGCTAATTTTTGTATTTTCTTTTCTTTTCTTTTCTTTTTTTTGAGGCGAATTTTCGCTCTTGTTGCCCAAGCTGGAGTGCAATGGCATGATCTCAGCTCACCGAAACCTCCGCCTCCTGGGCTCAAGCGATTCTCCTGCCTCAGCCTCCCAAGTAGCTGGGATTACAGGCATGTGCCACCATGCCTGGCTAATTCTGTATTTTCAGTAGAGATGGGGTTTTCTCCATGTTGGCCAGGCTAGTCTCAAACTCCTGACCTCAGGTGATCCGCCCACGTCAACCTCCCAAAGTGCTGGGATTACAGGCGTGAGGCACTGTGCCTGGTCTAATTTTTGTATTTTTTGTAGAGATGGGTTCTCTATATGTTGCTCAGGTTGATCTTGAATTCCTGGCAAGAGATCTTCCTACCTCGGCCTCCCAAAATCCTAGGATGACAGGCATGGGCCACCATGCCTGGCCCCTTTCACTCCTTTGGGAATATATCTTTTACTGCCCCAAAGTCCAGATTCTGACCATGGTGAGTAGGTCTCTTCAAGATCTAGCTGCTGCTTTCATTTCTCACCACTCCCTCCCCCATTCTTAGTACCCTGTGTGTTGCCATACTTTAAAAACTCTTTATTTGCAAGTAATTTCAGGCCAGATGTAGTGGCTCATAGCTGTAATCCCAGCACTTTCAGAGGCTGAGGCAGGCGGATCGCTTCAGCTCAGGAGTTCAAGGCCAACATGGCCGAACAAATGTAGTTCTGACATGGCTGTTGGTTGATGTTTTCATTTAAGTGAGAAACAATGATGTCAGACTGCATTCATTTGTCCACAACGTGAGTGATTTCTTTTTTGAGATGGAGTCTCTGTCGCCCAGCCTGGAGTGCAGTGGTGCGATCTCGGCTCACTGCAACCTCTAGGAGAGATTTTAATGAGAAGCAGAATATGTACATGGTTTTAAAGTATCTCCCACTGCCTGCTTGTTACATGAAAGGAAGGAAAAAAAGTAGCCATACAGTAGAGAAATTGGGCACCACCTTTAACTAGTGATCAAAAAATCCCTCCTAGATCTAGCATCCATTGATAATTCCTGTCTGATTCAATTTTTTTTAAAACAAGGGTGACTGTATATTTGAATAAGGAAATTATCACAACAAATTACAACCTGAAAAAATCGACATATATCACAAATATTTCAAAAATCTACACACGTTAAGGTTTTTATTGACTGCCTGATATACCTCTATGCTTTTCCTATTCCTTCTTGTTCTTTATTCTTTGAAATTCTCTTCATATTATAATAATTTGTAAACCATTTTCTATGGAAAGAATAGAAAGATGATTTAGCATTTCCTTTAGCATAACCTGTATGGGAAAAGTTAGTTGCATGGTAAGAGTTAGTTTCATTCCCAGGAGCCTCAGTATTACTTCCGGGAATCTTCCTTTATGTGCAACCATGGGAGTTTACCTGTACTCACCCTACTGAGCCCATCTCAGGTGTAAATTCATGTCCTAAGGGATGTGTTCATTATTTCTAGGGGTTCAATTTGTATCTCAGGTAAAGTGCTGAGCTTGCTTCTTAGATCTCTAGGTGGGCATCTTTGCCACATCCTTCACATACACTTCATTCTCTGAGAGGTTTTAGAGTCTCCCAGAAGGAAAAAATATTTCTGTTTTGTTTTGTTTTTGTTTTTTTTTTGAGACAGCATCTCACTCTGTCACCTGGATTGGACCGCAACGTCATGATCTCAGCTCCCTGCAATCTCTGCCTCCCAGGCTCAAGCGATTCTCCTGCCTCAGTCTTCTGAGTACCTGGGATTACAGGCGTGCGCCACTACCGCCTGGCTAATTTTTTTGGTATTTTTAGTAGAGTTGGGGTTTCACCATGTTGGCCAGGCTGGTCTTGAACTACTGACTTCAAATGATCCACTGCCTTGGCCTCCCAAAGTGCTGGGATTACAGGGGTGAGCCACTGCGCCCAGCCGGAAAAAAGGATTTCATAAAAGCATTTCGTGTTGCAGTTCAAAGTGGCCATAAGAAGTATTTAGTCCAGGATATTTTAGATTTCAGTTCTCTAAGGTCCACCCTCACAATTTTGCTATTTCCACTTACCACTTTTGCTGTTATTCCCTTACCATTTATTTTCCAGTTGTTTACTTAGCCATACATGTTAACCTGGCTTGACACAATTCTGTTCATAAAATTGCATGTTGAATTGCAAGTTACATATTTTTTCCTGATGTACATTACACTATACTTAGAGCTTAAAAAAAAGTCTCTCTGGGTCCACTTACAAATCGCTTTATGTTCCGTGTGCTGTTGCTGTAGACGCTGAAACAAATGAAGTTGCAGTAACTGGATAAGAATTTTATTGGGGGAGTTAATGATTTAGGAATAAGAAATCTGAGTGATGAAAACTGCATGGAAATCTGGTTATTTTCAAAGGCCAAAGTAATTATCCTTTTGATTAAAGTGGAGAAGTGAAAATAGCTATGGGTTTATTTTATTTTTCTCTAAGAGGTTCTTTTTGTTTTGTTTTTGTTTTTTTTTTTTTTGACAAGAATGATGTGCATTCAAAAGTCATTTTAATCAAGTGAAAAAAAAGGAGTACAAATGAGTAATAAAGAAAGTGAGTTGCTGGGCGCGGTGGCTCACGCCTGTAATCCAAGCACTTTGGAGGCCAAGGCGGGCGGATCACCTGAGGTCGGGAGTTCAAGACCAGCTTGACCAACATGGTGAAACCCCGTCTTTAAAAAAAAAATAAAAAGAAAGTGAGTGAGGGAACCAGGCCCAGGGTTAATGAGGGACAGAAAAAAGATCTTGCTTTGGTCACTTCTCCTAGTAATCTATAAAAACTTTCCCTCTCAGCCGGGCGCGGTGGCTCACACCTGTAATCGCCGCACTTTGAGAGGCCAAGGTGGGTGGATCACGAGGTGAGGAGCTCAAGAACAGCCTGGCCAAGATGGTGAAACCCTGTCTCTACTAAAAACACAAAAATTAGCTGGGCGTGGTGGCGAGCGCCTGTAATCCCAGCTACTCGAGAGACTGAGGCGGGAGAATCTCTTGAATCCAGGAGATGGAGGTTGCAGTGAGCCGAGATCATGCCACTGCACTCTAACCTGGGAGACAGAGCAAGACTCAGTCTCAAAAAAAAAAAAACAAAAAAAAAACCGGCTTTCCCTCTCATTTCCCTGGTCAATCTCTATATGTAGAAGCAACCACCCATACTCCATGCATTAACCTACCCACATAGTCTTTTGTACTTTGCTGTTGTTTGCAATTTCCCAAATCCCTTTCATTTTTCTAACTGACATTTAATGTTTTTTTCTGTTTATTTTTCATTTACACATAATAATTGTACATTTTTGTAAAATACAGAGTAGTATTTCCACACATGTATACAGTGTGTAATAATCAAATCTGGTTAATTAGCATATTCATCACTTCAAACAATTATCATTTCTTTATGTTGTAAACATTCAAAATCCTTTCTTCTTGGTTTTTGAAAATACACGGTAAATTATTATGAATCATATTCACCCTGCAGTGTTACAGAACACTAGAACTGATGCCTTCCATCTAGCTATAACTTTGTATCCACTAACCAACCTCTCCCTGTCCAGCCCTTCTCCCTCCCCTCCCCAGCCTCTAACTACAATTCTACCCTCTACTTTTATGAGCTCACTTTTTTTCAGCTCCCACATATGAATGAGAATATGTGATATTAATCTTTCTGTGCCTGGCTTATTTCACTTAACATAATGTCCTCCTGGTTCATTCATGTTTCCACTAAAGTCATGATCTCATTCTTTTTAATGGCTGAATAATATTCCATTGTGCATATGTACTACATTTTCTTTATCCATTCATCTGTTGATGGGCATTTAGGTTGGTTCCATATCTTGGCTATTGTGACTAGTGCTGCAATGAATATGTGGGAGCAGGTATCCCTTTGATATACTGATTTCCTTTCCTTTGGATAAATAGTAGCAGAATTGCTGAATAGTCTGGTAGTTCTATTTAACAATTTTTAAGACGTCTCCATACTGTTTTCCATAATGGCTGTACTAATTTACATTCCCAGTAACAGTGAGTTCCCTTCTCTCTGCATCCTCGGCAGTATTTGTCTGTTTTTTTTTTTTAAATCTTTTTGATGGTAGCCATTCTAACTGGGTGAAATGATATCTCATTGTGGTTTTGATTTGCGTTTTCCTAGTGATGCTGAGCATTTTTTTCACATACTTGTTGGCCTTTTGTTTTTTTTTTTTTGAGACGGAATTTTGCTCTTGTTGCCCAGGCTGGAGTGCAATGGTGCGATCTCGGCTCACCGCAACCTCTGCCTCCCAGGTTCAATCGATTCTCCTGCCTTAGCCTCCCGAGTAGCTGGAATTACAGGCATGCGCCACCATGCCTAGCCAATTTTGTATTTTTAGTAGAGAAGGGGTTTCTTCATGTTGGTCAGGCTGGTCTCAAACTCCCGACCTCAGATGATCCGCCCGCTTCAGACTCCCAAAGTGCTGGGATTACAGGTATGAGCCACCATGCCCAGCCTGTTGATTTTTAAATCTTTTCAAAAACCAACTTTCCTTTTTAAAAAAAAATTCAGTTGTTTTGAGGCAGGCAGATCACGAGGTCAGGAGTTCGAGACCAGCCTGGCCAATACGGTGAAACCCCGTCTCTACTAAAAATACAAAAATTAGCCAGGTGTGGTGGCGGGTGCCTGTAAGCCCAGCTACTCGGGAGGCTGAGGCAGGAGAATTGCTTGAACTGGGGAGGCAGAGGTTGCAGTGAGCCAAGGTCATGCCATTGCACTCCAGCCTGGGTGGCAGGGTGAGACTCCGACTGAAAAAAAATTCAGTAGTTTTTTTGGGGTACAGGTGGTTTTTGGTTACATGGATAAGTTCTTTAATGAAAAACCAACTTTTTATTTCATTGATCTTGTATATATTTTTTTAGTCTCAATTGTATTTATTTCTGCTCTGGGTTTTATTATTTCTTTCCTTCTACTAATTTTGGGTTTGGTTTGTTCTTGCTTTTCTAGTTTTTTGAGGTGCATTGTTAGGTTGTTTATTTGAAGTCATTTTACTTTTTGACAGAGTTGCTTATTGGTGTAAACTCTCCTCTTAGTACTGCTCCTACTGTATCTTCCAGATTTTGGCATGTTGGATTTCATTCAGTATTTTTTTCTTTTTGAGACAGGGTCTCATTCTGGCCCCCAGGATGGAGTGCAGTGGCACGAGCATAGCTCACTGCAGCCTCAAACTCCTGGTCTCGAGTCATCTTCCCACCTCAGCCTCCTGAGTAGCTAGGCCTATAGGCTTGTACCACTGCACCCAGCTTATCTTTTTAATTTTTTTTTTTTTTTAAGAGACAGGGTCTGATTGTGTTGGCCAGGCTGGTCTTGAACTTCTCGGCTCAAGTGATCCTCCCACCTCAGCTTCCTAAAGTGTTGGGATTACAGGCATGAGCCCACCATCCGGCCCATCCAATCTATATAATGATATTTGCAAAATGATGTGTTTCCCACTCTCAGGCTCCCTCCATCCACATTTGCCAGTTGGCCCTTGCACTCTAGCCATTTTCAACCACTGTTGGTTCTCTGCATCTGCTAAGTACTATTGGCTAATCCTATTTATCCTTCAGCCTGGGCTGCTACAATTGGTAATGCACAACATTCACATTGCAGCCATGCCACGTGGCAGCTGTGGTTGAGATGGCACTTCCCTTTTTATTTTTTTGAGACACAGTCTTGCTCTGTCACCCTGGCTAGAGTACAGTGGCGTGATCTTGGCTGACTGCCACGTCCGCTTCCCGGGTTCAAGCTATTCTCTTGCCTCAGCCTCCTGAGTAGCTGGGATTACATGCATGTGCCACCATGCCTAGTTAATTTTTGTATTTTTAGTAGAGACAGGGTTTTGACATTTTGCGCAGGCTGGTCTTGAACTCCTGGCCTCAAGTGATCCGCCCGCCTCCGCCTCTCAAAGTGCTGGGATTACAGGCATGAGCCACCGTGCCCGGCTGAAATGGAGCTTCCTCTCGGAAGTGTTCCCATATTCCACAAATGTCAGTTAGTTTGACATTCTTTGCTCCCAAGTCTCAGTCTTCTGACCCCTCTTAATACTCTTGTCACACTATATTGTAATTGTACTTGTCTGCCTCCTTCATTGGGATATAAGGTGCATAACGGTAGGACTTTTTCTCTCTTCTCCACTGTGTATCCCTTGCTCCTAGGGCAGTGCCTGGCCCACAATATCTGTTCTGCAAATGTCAAATCAATAAATAGTTTGGTCTTACGTTATAGCTAGTTATATATGTATATATATAACTAATTCCATTTATGACTGGCTTCTCTGGCAGAGGACAAAGTCCTTAAGGAAAAGGACTATGCTTAAGTCAACTTTGCATCCTCTTCCCCTCCCCTTGGTACTCGGTACAGGACCTTGCTCATAACAGGCACTCAACAAATGTTTACTGAATGAGTCTGTATGTGTATATTGGTTGTTAAGGGTACACTTTTTTTTTCCTTTCCATAGAACTGCACTAAACTGTGTGTGAGCAAGATCTGAGAAGCAGGCGATGTGGTCTTTGAACTCCTGCTGTTCTGGCACACCTGGGCCCAACCCTGACTGAGCCCGAGACACAGGAAGGAAATGCAGTTGTAACGTGATTAGGGTCATGAGGGTTTCCATAACTGAGGGATGCCAAAACCTGAGTGAGTCTCTGAGGGCGATCACGCTTGTCCAGGACCTATCCTGAAGCTCTGAAGCCTTTCTAGATGACAGTCTCTGGCTCCTCCTATGGAAACCCTCATTGGAGCCCCTGGCAGACCTAGATACCTAGGCAGGTGGGCTGACTTTGGAAGTCTTTGTGGTGCAATGTCCCTTTGCAGGTGAGCTGACTTTGGAAGTCTTTCTGGCGCAATGTCACTTGGACGCCAATGTCACTTGGATAATGTTTCTTCTTTCCACATTATCCCAATTTGTGTTGGGATAATGTAGAAAGAAGAAACCTGGAGAGAAGGCCTAGGAGGGGGCGGGCTGACAATGCAGCCCTTTGAAGAGCACAGGCCACCTCTGTGGTCTCGGGCACAGCCTGCCAATCTGGCAGAATGACCTCAGACGATGGCGGAGACAACAGCTGGATTCCAGATTGTTGTCTTGCCCTGCAACCTGGGGCCTCCGTACCCTCAGGCCCATTGCCACAGCAGTACATGCTTCTTTGAGGAGGCTGAGACCTTTGATCAGCTCCATAGCCAAAGTGACTTCCTAGAAGGCACTAGCTGGGGAAGCTCTCCTATAGACTCTGACCAGCCCTCTAGAGGCAGAGTGGGGCCCCAAGGGCAGCACCAGGAAAAAGTCAGTGTAGCAAGAACTTATGACACAATCCTGCCTTTTTTTTTTTTTTTTTTTTTTGAGACGGAGTTTCGTTCTTGCTGCCCAGGCTGAAGTGCAATGGCATGATCTCGGCTCACCGCAACCTCCACCTCCCAGGCTTAAGTGATTCTCCTGCCTCAGCCTCCTGAGTAGCTGGGATTACAAGCACCCGCCACCATGCCTGGCTAACTTGTATTTTTAGTAGAGACAAGGTTTCTCCATGTTGGTCAGGCTGGTCTTGAACTCCCAACCTCAGGTGATGCCCCTGCCTTGGCCTTTCAAAGTGCTGGGATTACAGGCATGCGCCAAAGCGCCCGGCCACAATCTTGCCTTTATACAGGAATTTTAGCCTAGATACAGGCTATTCTTTAGTTTTTCCTTTCTGTGTAAGAAATGCACCATACTACACAACATTCAGCTTTTTCCCAATAGGAAAAAAAATGCACCAAAGGGCCCAAGATCGGTACATGAAAGCCTTGAAACTTACAGCCAGGGAGTAGAGGGACATGCATTTAACACAAGAACCACTGACATGGACATTTTTCTTTTGTTTAAAAAGCATGTATAGGGCAGGCGCAGTGGCTCACAGCTGTAATCTCAGCACTTTGGGAGGCCGAGGTGGGTGGATCACCTGAGGCCAGGAGTTCGAGACCAGCCTGACCAACATGGTGAAACCCTGTCTCTACTAAAAATACAACAAATTAGCCAGGTATGCTGGCGGATGACTGTAATCCCAGCTACTTGGGAGGCTGAGGCAGGAGAACTGCTTGAACCCAGGAGGGGGAGGTTGCAGCGAGCCGAGATCGTGCCATTGCACTCCAGCCTGGGCAACAGAGTGAGACTTCATCTCAAAAAATAAAATAAATAAATAAATAAAAAGCATGTATATTGCACTTACCACATGCCCAGGCACTGTTCTAAATGCATTACAATCTGTTAACTCACTGAATCCTCACAACAAGTCTTTTAAAGTAGGTACAGTTATCATCCCCATTTTACGGTGGAAGAAATGGAAGCACAGAGAGGTTAAATAATTTGCCCGAAGTTGTAACCGCCCAATGGGTTCACCTTGCCCATTGCCTAGACGGAGCCGATTTATCAAGACAGGGGAATTGCAATGGAGAGTTCCGCCTACGCCCAGGAATGAACAAAGACAGCTTAAAAGTTAGAAGCAAGATGAAATCAGTTAGGTGTGATTTCTTTCACGGTCATGATTTCCTCAGTTATAATTTTGCAAAGGTGGTTTCAAGGTCACACAGCTGATAAATGGCAGTCAGGATTCCAGCCCAGGCAGCCTCTGTTTGCTTCCGCACTCTGCCCTGCTGTCTCCCTGATTTTACAAGCCTTGTGATCATAGAACAGTACAGGGAGTGGCTCTCTTACTCCTCCCTTTTCCTTTCTTCCTTAGGTTCTTTTATATGGATCAAGTTCAGGAGTCCAGCAGCCTGTCCCCTAGCCACATCAGGGAGAAGAAAGTGTGTGTGTGTGGGGCGGGGGGATAGAGAAAGAGAGAGAGAGAGAATTTGAGAGAATATGAAGGTGGCACTGCTGTCGCCATGCTTCTGGAAAAGCCAGCTCTGTCAAGGACAGGAATACTACAGTGGAAATTCCTGCATTTTCTCTCCTGAGCCAGAATTCTGAGATGAGTATGCATAGAGACTCCCCTAAGATGAGCAGCATCAAAGTCTCTTTAACCCTTGCCTCAGGGAACAGTGACCTAACAAAGAGGAGCAGGGGGACTACGCTTCTGCTTTACACGGGGCAGAGCAGGGAAGAAAGTGCTATTGTGAAAGAGAATTACTTATTTATATTAAGCAAGGCCCCAGTGGCCTCTTTGTAAATTTCAGTCTGGAGAAAATAAAGCCAGAGCTGCAAGTCCAAACAGGTAAAATTTTCATAAGCTCATGGAAATTTCAACTAGAGAGTTCAGGCACCCATGGCTGGGATGAGGGCAACAAATCTGGAGCAACAAACATGCAACCAACAAGCTTTTTTTGACGGCACACTTTTGTTGCCTGTAATCCCAGGCAACAACACTTTGGGAAACTGAGGCAGGAGGCTCACTTGAGAGCAGGAGTTCGAGGCTGCAGTGAGCTATGATCACACCACTGCACTCTTGCCTGGGCAACACTGAGACACTGTCTCAAAAGAAAAAAAAAAAAAGAATAAAAAACAAAACAAAACAAATGGATAACTCAATTATCCACAGCTGGATTGTTTTCTTCTGGATTGTGGACTGACAATTTTTTTTTTTTGCATGACAGACTCTGTCACCCAGGCATGATCTTGGCTCACTGCAATCTCCGCCTCCTGGGTTCAAACAATTCTTCTGCCTCAGCCTCCCGAGTAGCCAGGGCTACAGGCGCCCACCATGACACTCGGATAATTTTTGTATTTTTAGTAGAGATAGGGTTTTGCCATGTTGGCCAGGCTGGTCTCGAACTCCTGACCTCAAGTGATCCACCCACCTCGGCCTCCCAAAGTGGTGCGATTACAGGTGTGAGCCACCGTGCAGGGCCTATGCTGACAGTTTTTAATCCTGGCCTGATTTTCCCTCATATACCCCTCCCCCAAGCTACCTTTAGACTTCCTGTGTCCAAAACTAGTGGATCTGCTAGGGAAATAATAATGTCATAATAACTATGACTGCCACCCTTTATTGCATGCTTCCAGGGGCTGGACATCAGGCTGTGTTACATGTATTAGTCTTCATGCAATCCTCACAAATATCCAGTGAGAAAGGTATTCTGGCTATCTGTGTTTTGCAGATGAAGACACTCAGGGCTGGGCACGGTGGCTCACGCCTGTAATCCCAGCACTTTGGAGGCTGAGGCAGGTGGATCACCTGAGGTCAGGAGTTCAAGACTAGCCTGACCAACATGGAGAAACCCTGTCTCTACTAAAAATACAAAAAATTAGCCAAGTGTGGTGGTGCACGCCTGTAATCCCAGCTACTCAGGAGGCTGAGGCAGGAGGATAGCTTGAATCCAGGAGGGGGAGGTTGCAGTGAGCCAAGACCATGCCGTTGTACTCCAACCTGGGCAACAAGAGTGAAACTGAGTCTCAAGAAAAGAAAAGAAAAGAAAAGAAAAGAAAAGAAAAGAAAAGAAAAGAAAAGAAAAGAAAAGAAAAGAAAAAAACTCAGGGAGATAAACAGCTAGCAAATGGTAGTGACTGGACTGAAAGCCAGACTGTGTGGCTGAGCGCCCATATCGCTGGTCTATAAAGGCTCTTCACCACTCTCCTATTCTGCCTCCCATAAAGTTAATTTTAATGAGCCTAATCCAACTCTATTTAGGAAGAGAAACATGCTGCCAAAAATCACTTATGATATCCTAAAGCTAAATATAAAAGGCTTTCCTATTATCACTTGTTTGGGGTCTATTTAGGCCGAGGCTTCCTTCCAAGGGCCAGTGTAACCAAGGGACGTGTGGCAGTTTAGCATCTGGGCAGACAGGAAATTAGCCCAGCTCTGCTGGCTCTGTCAGGGCCCTAAAAAGATCTACTCACAGGGGAAGTTAAACTTATAGAACCAGCATGGGCCAGGCGCGGTGGCTCACGCCTGTAATCCCAGCACTTTGGGAGGCTGAGATCAAGATCACTTGAGGTCAGCAGTTCAAGACCAGCCCGGCCAACATGGCAAAACCCCATCTCTACTAAAAATACAAAAAATTAGCTGGGTGTGGTGGAGCGAGCCTGTAGTCCCAGCTACTTGGGAAGCTGAGGCAGGAAAATCGCTTGAACTGGGGAGGTTGAGGTTGTAGTGAGCCGAGATCGTGCCACTGCACTCCGGCCTGGGTGACAGAGCAAGACTCTGTCTTAAAAACCAAACCAAAACAAACAAAAAAAAAAAGACAACCCGTCATGAAAATGAAAACCTTAGACCAGGCCCCGGAATCAGTAATGTCAAGAATCGCCGGCTGGGCACGGTGGCTCACGCCTGTAATCCCAGCACTTTGGGAGGTCGAGGCAGGTGGATCATGAGGTCAAGAGATCGAGACCCATCCTGGCCAACATGGTGAAACCCCGTCTCTACTAAAAGTACAAAAAATTAGCTGGGCGTGGTGTCGTGCCTGTAGTCCCAGCCACTCGGGAGGCTGACGCAGAAGAATTGCTTGAACCCGGGAGGCAGAGGTTGCAGTGAGCCGAGATCGCGCCACTGCACTCCAGCCTAGTGCCTGGCGACTGAACCAGACTCTGTCTCAAAAAAAAAAAAAAAAAAAAAGAATCGCCTTCCAGTTTACTGTCCCTGGGGTGTGTAGTTTGTTGGGGGGAGGGGACACAGGCCCAGGATGAGCATTTTGTAGTTGATAGCTGAGGGTTTTGTGGGCTGGCTTCTGGGTCCCATTGGGTCATGCTCTTGGAATTCTAGATATATGTTCAGGCCCAGAAGAAAGAAACTTCCAGAGTCTATTATCCCATATTCTCGGCTTCTCTGCCCTTGAAGAGGGAGATTGGGCCTCATCTTCCTTAGCTTGCTGTCATGGATTTGTCTTCCTCTTCTAAAATGCTGTGGCTGGAGACCAAGAGACTTCTCTAACCATCACCCGAGACACTCTTTTCCTTATATTACTTCTTTGTTTTTGTTTTTGAGATGGAGTCTCGCTCTGTTGCCCAGGCTGAAGTGCGGTGGCATGATCTCAGCTCACTACAACCTCCACCTCCTGGGTTCAAGTGATTCTCCTGCCTTAGCCTCCCAGGTAGCTGGGATTACAGGTGTCTTCCACCATGCTCGGCTAATTTTTGTATTTTTTGTAGAGACGGAGTTTCACTATGTTGGCCAGGCTGATCTTGAACTCCTGACCTCAGGCGATCTGCCAGGCTCCACTTCCAAAGTGCTGAGATTACAGGTATGAGTCACCATGCTCAGCCCATCATATTACTTCTTCACCGACTTCTTTTTTTTTTCTTTTTTGAGACAGTCTCACTCTATCGCCCAGGCTAAAGTGCATTGGTGCGATCTTGGCTCACTGCAACCTCTGCCTCCCAGGTTCAAGTGATTCTCCTGCCTCAGCCTCCCAACTGGCGCCGGCCACCATGCTGGGCTAATTTTTGTATTTTTAGCAGAGATGGGGTTTCACCATGTTGATCAGGCTGGTCTTGAACTCCTGACCTCATGGTCCACCTGCCTCGGCCTTCCAAAGTGCTGGGATTACGGGCGTGAGCCACCATGCCTGGCCTCTTCATGACTTCTTAATGCACAGTCGGGGAACTGAGCAGCTGCCTGTGCCTGGCTGCGCTGGGCCTGTAGCCACACAGCCCCATCACAGCAGCCTCCATCCTTGCTGAGACAGACCCATGGGGCCAGCCCTGAAGACATCCTGTGTTTCCCTTTTCCTGGAATGCCTTTCCCACTCTGCTCTCACACCTCCTGCCCCTTCACCTTCAATCACTCAGGTAAAATCCACTACCTACTCGCCTGCCACTTGTGTCTTCCAAGGTTTTCCTATACTCAATATAGTCAATGGTACCACATTGCTTTATTGTTACTAGAACAATAGCATGGATTCCAGCTACCTTTTACTGAGTGCTACCTGTGAGCCAGGCGCTATCTCATTTATGCAGTATTGCATTGAAACCCCACAACCACCCTGTGAGGTGGGTAGTGTTTTTGTCCTCCCCATTTTACAGATGAGGTAAACAGGTTCAGGAAGTTAAGCAGCTTGACTTACAACATAGTGCTAAGAAGTGATGGGACCGAGATCTGAACCCAGGTCTCTGTGATCTCTGAACCAACGTGGGCTTGCCTTTTCTCTTCCATCAGGTTGGGTTTAGTGAAGGAGTCTTTGGTTTCTCCTGGGTTTCCACCTCCCCGCACCCAATCCTGGGCTCAGCTTGTAGTGGGCACTTGCCTGACCGATCTCAGTTGGCAGGGGTCTTCCTAGCACCATCAGGCTCACTGGGCCTCACACTCTGCTCCTTCCTGGCCCTGTTAGGGAGATGCAAATGGTGAGCTGTCCAGGAGCTAGAAGCAGGAGGAAGTGTCAAGTTTGGGCAATAACCAATGTCCTCTGTAGTCGGGTAAGGGCTCTTTGGCTTCCCAGCGCTTGCCTCATTGCCACATAGCAACACACACACCTCTGATATTGCAGCTCCTGCTAATAGTGCAGGGGAGGCTGGGCTCGGTGGCTCATGCCTGTAATCCCAGCACTTTGGGAGACCGAGGCGGGTTGATCACGAGGTCAAGAGTTTGAGACCAGCCTGGCCAATATGGTGAAACCCCGTCTCTACTAAAAATACAAAATTTAGCCGGGCTTGGTGGCGGGCAGGAGAATTGTTTGAATCTGGGAGGTGGAGGTTGCAGTGAGCTGAGATTGTGTCATTGCACTCCAGCCTGGGAGATAGCAAGACTGTGTCTCAGAAAAAAAAAAAAAGGGCAGGGGAATTGAATGGCATTGATATCCTCTTTGTTCTTGCTCAGATAGCTGAAGCACCTATGAAGGGAGATTTCGTTTTTTTTTGTTTTTTTTTTCTGAGATGGAGTCTCGCTGCAATGCCCAGGTTGGAGTGCGATGGTGCGATGTTGGCTCACTGCAACATCCGTCTCCCAGGTTCAAGCCATTCTCCTGCCTCAGCCTCCTGAGCAGCTGGGATGACAGGCGCCTGCCACCACACCCGGCTAATTTTTGTTTTTTTAATAGAGATGGGCCAGGCTGGTCTCGAACTCCTGACTTCAAGTGATACGCCCGCCTCAGCCTCCCAAAGTGCTGGGATGACAGGCATGAGCCAAGGTGCTCGGCCGGGAGATTGCCTTTCATATCACTAGTATTGCCATCGTAATTGGACTCTGCCAGATATCATCTGCCCCCTTGTGGACTGTTCTGTCCTGACAATTTGAAGGAAGAGAAGGAAAAAAAAAAAAAAAAATACAGTCTCTAAAATTCCTGGGAAAATGTCATTGCTGGAAAAATTTGCAGCGTCTGGGAATTGGTCATTCCGACTTTCACAGACCAGGGCCGGCAGAACCCCCCTGTGAGTCTTCCGGGTTGTTTTACGCTTTGACAGGGGTTGCAGACAGGCTCAGCTCTGTGCTTTTCGGCAGTAAAACACTCGTGGCAGGTCTCTGCATCTTTCTGAGCTCATACCTATCTCTCTTTTCTAATTTGCAGTCATCTCTCCGCAGTTTCCTTTCAAAAATAACAGGTTTTATTATTCTGCTTTCTCTGTCCTACCTGTCCTCTCATCCCTATTGCCGTCACCCTAGCCTGTCCTTAATCCCTTTGCTGTTGCAACAACTGCCACACCTGTGTCTCCTCCCCTCCTCCACTTCAACCCACACCTCACGCCACATCTGTGTTAATTGTGCAACACCCATTGTACTTTGTGTGTGAGCCTCCCCACTGCCTACAGGGAGAAACGGTTCAAGGCCCCAACCTTCCTCTCAGTCAACAAATACCAGCTGATGATCTACTGTATACAAAGCACTCTTCCGAAATCTGCTTCAGCCTAAGGGGTGTGATCACAATGGCAAACAACTGTCCTTGAGGGTTGCAGCAGGCACTTTACACACATTGTGTCATGTAATCTGTTTTTCTGGAGCAGAGTCTTGCTCTGTCACCCAGGCTAGAGTGCAGTGACAGATCTCGGCTTACTGCAACCTCCAGCTCCCGGGTTCAAGCGATTCTCCTGTCTCAGCTTCCTGAGTAGCTGGGACTACAGGTATGCACAACCACACCCGGCTAATTTTGTTTGTTTTTGTTTGTTTGTTTTGTTTTGTTTGAGATGGAGTTTCATTCTTGTTTCCCAGGCTGGAGTGCAGTGGTTCGATCTCGGCTCACTACAACCTCCACCTCCTGGGTTCAAGCGATGCTCCTGCCTCCAAGCGATGCTCCTGCCTCAGCCTCCTGAGGAGCTGAGATTACAGGTGCTCGCAATCACACCCAGCTAATTTTTGTATTTTTAGTAGAGATGCGGTTTCACCATGTTGGCCAGGCTGGTCTGGAACTCCTGGGTCAAGTGATCCTCCCATCTTGGCCTCCCAAGATGCTGGGATTACAGGGGTAAGCCACCACACCTGGCTCGCCCTCCCTCCCTCCCTCCCTCCCTCCCTTCCTTCCTTTCTTCATCAAGCACATATGGAGAGCCTACTATATGCCAGGGACTGTGCTAGCTACTACTGAGAATAGAGCAGAGGCAGAGGGCCCTGCCCTCCTGCACTTGGCATTCCCAATCATTCATACCTTCCTGCTTCTGTGCCCTTAGTGCGTGCCCTTCTCCCTCTGTCTGGATTGTCTTCCCCATGCCTCTTCACCAAAGATCAATGCAGTCATCGGGGCCCAACTCAAATCTTACCTCCATCGTTCAGCCCTGACCACCTGCCCCCAGTGATTGCTCTCTAAGGGAATCCATTAAACACTTGCCATCTGGACAACTCATTTGCCACATGTCAAATGTTCTGGCATTTTTTTTTTTTTTTTTTTTTTGAGACAGAGTTTCACTCTTGTTGCCCAGGCTGGAGTGCAATGGCGCGATCTTGGTTCACCACAACCTCCGCCTCCTGGGTTCAAGCGATTCTCCTGCCTCAGCCTCCTGAGTAGCTGGGACTACAGGCATGCGCCACCACGCTAGGCTAATTTTGTATTTTTTTTAGTAGAGATGGGGTTTCAACATGTTGGTCAGGCTGGTCTCGAACTCCTGATCTCAGGTGTTTTCGCTCGCCTCGGCCTCTCAATGCACTGGGATTATAGGCGAGAGCCACGGCGCCCCGCCTTGTTTTGGCATTTTTAACTCTCATGTTTATAGGTGGATCCTGTCACTCAGGAAACATTTCCATTCTCCTCAAGAAACGTTAACTGGGTGCCTCCTATATATTTTAGCAGTGGAAAATGGAATGAACCTTTGTGGTGCCTCTTTCAGTTACCAACAGCTTTCATAACTATTTTATTATTTGCTTTTCACAAAACACCACCACTTCCATTTTATGTTTCAACTTAAAAAATATAATGTATGGCCGGGCGCGGTGGCTCACGCCTGTAATCCCAGCACTTTGGGAGGCC
>PVKV010013007.1:51337-63320 GCA_004027835.1 Alouatta palliata | reverse complement strand
TGTTACCCAGGCTGGAGTGCAATGGCACGATCTCGGCTCACCGCAACCTCCGCCTCCTGGGTTCAAGCAATTCTCCTGCCTCAGCCTCCCGAGTAGCTGGGACTACAGGCACGTGCCACCATGCCCAGCTAATTTTTGTATTTTTAGTAGAGACGGGGTTTCATCATGTTGACCAGGATGGTCTCGATCTCTTGACCTCGTGATCCACCTGCCTCGGCCTCCCAAAGTGCTGGGATTACAGGCCTGAGCCACCGCGCCCGGCCTGACCCTTATTTTTAAAACAGTCTCACTCTGTCACCCAGGCTGCAGTGCAGTGGCGTGATCTCGGTTCACTGCAAACTCCACCTTCTGGGCTCAAGTGATCCTCCTGCCTCAGCCTCCCACGTAGCTGGGTCTAAAGGCCAACGCGCCTGGCTAATTTTTGTATTTTTAGTAGAGACGGCGTTTTACCATGTTGGCCAGGGCTGGTCTAGAACTCCTGGGCTCAAGGGATCCATCTGCCTCAGCATCCCAAACTGCTGGGATTATAGGCGTGAGCCACCGCGCCCGGCAAGGAGGTTATTCTTGTTTGGCTCTGATTGTCTTGAAAGCAGCTGTATGGCACTGATTATCTCCAACACCTTGACTGCATTTGCTGACTGCTCCCTTTTCAACAAATAGCAGGCTTCAGGCTCAAAGCCTTCAGTGGGCAGTGGAATCTAGTGAGAACGTTAAAACTGTCTGCTGTCATGATATTTCTTTTTATAGCTACCTTCTATTTATGGCAAGTGAATCTGGTTTTCCATATATAGTAGTGACAGTAATTCCTTTTAATATTGCTATTTAATATAAATAATATATGATAGATTCTATAATAAAATAATGTAAATTAAATTCAAAAGCTAAGGTGATATAAAGAAATATTAAATATCTGTACAAATGGAATGCAAAGTATGGTAATAATTGTGCAGATGAAATATGAATAACTGAAGTTTGGGAACCATGATTTGAGGACTTCAGGAATGCCCTTCCTTATCAATAACCTTGAAATCTCTCCCTCACTTACGGGCTATGATGAGTGGCATTCCACCAGATAAGATTCTTTTTTTTTTTTGAGACGGAGTCTTGCTCTGTCGCCCAGGCTGGAGTGCAGTGGCGCCATCTCAGCTCACTGCAACCTCTGCCTCCTGGGTTCAAGCAATTTTCCTGCCTCAGCCTTCTGAGTAGCTGGGATTACAGACCTGCATCACCATGCCCAGCTAATTTTGAATTTTTAGTAGAGATGAAGTTTCACCATATTGGCCAGGCTGGTCTCGAACTCCTGACCTCAGGTGATCTGCCTGCCTTAGCCTACCAAAATGTTGGGATTACAGGCATGCGCCACTGTGCATGGCCGAGATTCATTTCTTGTTTTTCTTTTCTTTTTTTATTGCATTTTAGGTTTTGGGGTACATGTGAAGAACATGCAAGATTATTGTATAGGTACACACATGGCAGTGTGATTTGCTGCCTTCCTCCTCATCCGAGATTCATTTCTTATGCTTTATTTTACTTTTATGATTTTTAATTTTTATGGATCCATAATATTTGTACATTTTGAGATTCATTTCTTGACGCTCAGCACTGGACTCTCTGTACAAACTCCTGGAAAGGCACCAATTTCCATCTTGGAGACTGAGCATGAATTCATGAAACGTAGCTCCATGCTGAGGAGGACCTGAGATGCTGAAGGGCAGAGGAATGCAGAGAGATACCTAAAGAGAAAGTTCACCTGCAAGACTCCATCTCAAAAACAACAACAACAACAAAACCCAACTCCCATTCCCCTCTTCCTCTAGGCCCTTGCAACCAGGGTTCCACTTTCTGTCTCTCTGAATTTGACCACTCTAGGTATCTTACATAAATGGAATCATACAGGATTTGCCTTTTTATGGCCGGCTTATTTCACTTAGCATGATGTCCTCAAGGCCGCTCCACACTGTGGCCTGTGGCAGGATTTCATTCCAGCTGAAGGCTGAATAACACTCCACTGTGAGTGTGTGCTCATCATGCTTATTCTCTCCTCTGAGTGATGGACACTGGGCTGCTTCTACTTCTCAGTTACCGTGAATAATGCTGCTATCAACGTGGGAGGACAAATACCTCTTTAAGATCTTGCTTTTGCCAGCCTGGCTGACATGGTGAAACCCTGTCTCTACCAAAAATACAAAAATTAGCCGGTGTGGTGGCATACACCTGTAATCCCAACTACTCTGGACTCAGGCAGGAGAATCGCTTGAACCTGGGAGGCAGAGGCTGCAGTGAGTTGAGATCGCACCACTGCACTCCAGTCTGGGCAACAGAGCAAGACTCTGTCTCAAAAAGAAAATTAAAAAAAAAATCATTAATTATACTTAAAAGAGAAAAAGAAAAAGTCTCTGGGCCCTTTGTCCTATGGCTACTGCACTTAGCTAAAAATAAAGAATTCCGGCCTGGCACGGTGGCGCTCAAGCCTGTAATCCCAGCACTTTGTGGAGGTTGCAATAAGCCGAGATCATGCCACTATACTCTGGTCTGGGAGATAGAGCGAGACTCCATCACACACAAAAAATAAATAAATAAAAGCAAAACAAAACCTCTTTAGCTGAGGTCCTGTTTCCTCAGTGAGCTTGTCTTGGACCACTCTCTACACTGGGGTAAATGATCCACCTCCACTAGGTCACTACAAAGAGTATGAAGTGCTTTTGAGGATCAAGGTGACTGCAAGATGGCAGAGCTGTGGCATTTTTCTCCTACTCCTTATCTCAAAAGTCATGCCAAACACCAACAATGAGAAGGACAAGCATGCTCTCCAACCTGGATGCAGGAAAGCTCCAACTGTCACCCCAAATCACAACAGGTAAAGACAGAGGCAAATGCACGCGTGGTCAACAATCTCACAGGGTGACACTGAAATGCAGGGAGGTGGGGGAGGAGCAAGTTCTCCGTTTGCCCCGGAGAATCCCAGGAAGGTTCAGGAGTTAGGGACAGCATGGAATCTGGAGCTAGGGGCTGATAACAGGGAGACTGCTCGTAAGTCTGTACGGAAAATGGAAACCCCAGGTTCTTAGCAGTGTCTGGCAGCTGCCCTGAGGTTTGCCCTCTCGAGCAATCTTACCAGAGGGGTGCCAGGTGTCCCTTACCCCAAGGAGGGGGGTGACAGGGAATTTAAAGTTGACCTCCTGAATGGTGAGCCTTAAGCCCTCTCTTCTCCCCTGCTTCAGAATAAAGAGTCAAGATAAAGACCTCCAGAAACTGATTTTGGCACAGGGATCCGCAGTGAAAAAAACCAGCGAGGGCCAGGCATGGTGGCTCATGCCTTTAATCCCAGCACTTTGGGAGGCTGAGGCGGGCAGATCACGAGGTTAGGAGTTCAAGACCAGCCTGGCCAATATGGTGAAACCCTGTCTCTACTCAAAACACAAAAATTAGCCGGGTGTGGTGGTGTGTGCGCCTGTAGTCCCAACTACCTGGGAGGCTGAGGCAGAAGAATCACTTGAATCAAGGAGGCAGACGTTGCAATGAGCCAAGATTGCGCCACTGCACCCCAGCCTGGGCAACAGAGCAAGATTCTGCCTCAAAAAATAAACAAACACAAACAAGCAAACAAACAAACAACTCTCATCTATCAAAAAAGTGATTCAGGCTGAGCATGGTGGCTCATGCCTGTAACCCAGTGCTCTGGGAAGCTAAGGTGGGTGGATCGCCTGAGGTCAGGAGTTCAAGACCAGCCTGGCCAACATGGCAAAACCCTGTCTTTACTAAAAATAGAGAAATTAGTTGGGCGTGTTGGCGTGCACCCATAATTCTAGCTAGTTGGGAAGCTGAGGCAGGAAAACTGCTTGAACCTGGGAGGCGTATGTTGCAGCGAGCCAAGATTGGCCACTACACTCCAGCCTGAGTGACAGAGTGAGACTCCGTCTCAAAAACAAAAACAAAATCTACACTACACCTTAACTCCATGAACCGTATTCAAGTATAGAGACTACTGCAATCCAGGGGCAAAAGTGTTAATCCTCACCCACAAATTTGCCAGTCTTTGGTCAGTCCTTTTTCCTGAAAGTAGGTGTGCTCGTCTCATTTATTCACTCACTGAACCTTTACTTTGTACCAGCACCGTGCCAGGTGCTAGGGATATTAAAAAGTCATATGTAGTGAAAGCACCTAGATCTAAACCTTATCTAATTTAGTCAAGAAAGACCTGTAAACAAGTGATTACAGCCAAGCATGTAAAGTCCACAGACAGGCCTAAGGGGAGACCACAGAGGGACACTAATCCCAAGCCCATCTTCCTGCTTCTAAACTTCTGGCCCAGAGAAACATCCATCTCACTAGTTCTGCGGCACCCAAGAGGTGAGGGAGGTGGGCTAAGGCTGATCTCTATTGCCAACCTGGAGTTGCAGAGCAGGGAAATCCAGAACCCTGCCTCCCAGCAGGGAAGGAGGAGAAGAGAGGAGCACTCCTGCCCTATGCCTCAAACCATCTGTGTAGCTGGGATCCAGCCCCTGTCGCGTGCTGAGGGTAGAGTTCAAGGTTTGGTCTTGAACTATCTGTGGGCTGTAACTGAGGCTCCTTCTATCAGAAAGCCTTTGGAAACCCAGCTCTGTCATTCCATTTACCAGCTCTCATGACTCTGGGCAAGTTATGACTTAAGCTCTTTGTGCCTCAGTTTCTGCTTCTGCAAGAATGGTGAGGCTGATGATGATAGTCCCAACTTCGTCGGGTTACTGTATGGATTTGAACAGTGGCTGACACAATGTAAGCCCCATACAATTCTAGCTATTATCATGACCTGCACGGGTCCAGGTGACTATTTCACCATTTATTCAGTCTCATCCATACCAGGAACCAATTATCAGTCAAAGGGACAAATCACAGGACAGGTAAGCAACCCAGGACAGAGACTTGGAGGGAACAGGGTGAGGGCGTCCTCCATCCTTTTTAGGTCCACGGAAACCAAGAACCATCATGAACTTCAGCATGTTTGCTAGCCAGTATCCTTTGGGATTTTAAACTCCAGATGTGCACTAAACATAGGAATAATACATATTTTTTTCAAGGCATGCTTTGTGGTGACAGCAGTTTGCTTTCAATGTATAAAGAAACAAAGGGGTTCGAGACCAGCATGGATAACAAAGCGCGATCCCATCTCTACAAAAGAAGTTAAACATTAGCCAGGCGTAGGCCAGGTGCGGCGATTCATGCCAGTAATCCCAGCACTTTGGGAGGCCGAGGCAGGTGGATCACCTGAGGTCAGGAGTTTGAGACCAGCCTGATCAACGTGGTAAAACCCTATCTCTACTGAAAATACAAAAATTAGCTGGATGTGGTGGCACACGCCTGTGATCCCAGGTATTTGGAAGGCTGAGGCAGGAGAATTGCTTGAACCTGGGAGGCAGAGGTTGCAGTGAGCCGAGATCACACCACTGCACTCCAGCTTGGGTGACAGAACGAGACTTCATCTCAAAAAAAAAAAAAAATTAGCCAGGTATAGTGGTGCACACCTGCAGTCCCAGCTACTTAGGAGGCTGAGGCAGGAGGATGTCTTGAACCAGAATTCAAGGCTGCAGGGAGCTACAATTGTACCGTTGCACAGTAGCCTTGGAGATAGAACAAGATCTGTCTCTAAAAATAAGTAAATAAATATTTTAATTAATTAATGATCATTATTATTTTTTTTTTTTGAGACAGCATCTTGCTCTGTTGCCCAGGCTGGAGTGCGATCTTGGCTCACTGCAACTTCTGCCTCCTGGGCTCAAGTGATCCTCTTGCCTCAGCCTCCTAAGTAGCTGGGCGTAAAGGCATGTGCCATCACGACCAGCTAATTTATTTTTTTATTTTTTGTAGATGAGGTTTTGTCATGCTGACTTGGTTGGTTTTGAACTTGTGGGCTCAAGCAATCCACCCACCTTGGCCTCCCAAAGTTCTGGGATTACAATAAATAAAGCCACAGAGACATTCCCTTACGTTCTAGTTTCCTTACTTGTAAAACAAGGGCACTATACTAGGCTCATTCAAACTATTTTGAAAGCACCAGGCATGTGCCATTTATTTTTAGGATCTCCTTGTTGGCAGGTACTCACTGTACAAATAGCACAGTGCTTGGAGGCAGGCATTCTGGGCTCAGACCTGGGCTTGCCACATACCAGTCCCTGAACTGCAAGTTGCACTTTCATTCCTCAGCTTAAGAGGGAGGGAATCACAAACTCCACACCTCAGAGGAGTATCGTGAAGATTAAATAAAATAAAGAACATCAAGTTTCTTTGTATGAGAATACAGTGACACTCACATAATTGCTGTTAAAAAGAAAATCACCTGGGAGAACATATACAACCAAAGAAAGATGTCATAAGCCGGGAACAGGGAGCATTTTTTGGAGGCCAAGGAGCACTGAAGTGCTGCATGATGAAGGCTTAGTTTTTTCTTTTTTTTTTGAGACAGAGTCTTACTCTGTTGCTTAGGCTGGAGTGTAGTGGCTCGATCTTGGCTCACTGCAAACTCCGACTCCCTAGTTCAAGTGATTCTCCTTCCTCAGCCTCCCAAGTAGCTGGGATTACAGGTGTGTGCCACCACGCCCAGCTACTTTTTGTATTTTTAGTAGAGACAGGTTTCACTATGTTGGCCAGGATGGTCTCGATCTCTTGACCTCGTGATCTGCCCACCTCGGTCTCCCAAAGTTTTGGGATTATAGGTGTGGTGCCCGGCCAAGGCTTAGATTTTCAGGTGAGGTGCATACAGCAATCCTGGTTGCCATCCATCATCCCCGCTGGTCTGTGCTCACAGCCTGACATGCTAGGTCGTAGTCCCCCTTACAACTGCCCATAGAGGAGCCTCACCTTGCAGAAAAGAAAACTGAGAACCAGAAAGGCTGTCCCCTCACAGCTATCCAGAGTCCAACCTAACCTGCCTTGACTCCAATCCTAAATGCCTTCTACTGTTTAAAATCAGCAAGGCTGGCTAGGTGCAGTGGCTCATGCCTGCAAGCACAGAATTTTGGGAGGACAAGGCACACAGACTCCTTGAGGCCAGGAGTTTGAGACCAGCCTGGGCAATATAGTGAGATCCCTGCCGCTACAAAAAATTTAAAAAGTAGCCTGTCAAGATGGTGTGCACCTATGGTCCCAGCTACTCCAGAGGCCAAGGCGGGAGGATTGCTTTAGCCCAGGAGTTCAAGGCTGCAGTGAGCTGGGACCATGCTACTGTACTCCAGCCTGGGTGACACAGTGAGACCCTGTCTCTACAAAATAAAATAAAATGTAAGGCAGACCAGGCTACCAGCCCTTAGCTAACACTCTTGGCTGGAAAAATTAAGAGGTCTTAGACTTCTGGGTGCTTGTCAGAACAGGACGTTCCCTGCCTTGAATGCTTCCCCACAGCCCTCCAGTGCCCATACTCCACAGCTAGACAGGGCTTCTGTAAACTGAGCCGTACATGTCCCTCACTTTCCCCTGGGGTTCCTTTGGCAGAAGCATTCTTCCCCTGGATGGAGGGATGTGAGGCTTAGTGAGAGTACGAGGATGGAATTCCTAGAACTGCTGTTCCCATTCCAGGGAGAGGGAGAGCATTTCACAACAGGGCCAGGGTGGGGGAGGTCCAAATGCTTGTGCTCAGTTCCAAGCCAACAGCCAGTGAGCAGAACACGCTGGACAATCTGAACTCCAGGTCTGGGCAGCAGCTCCCTGTTAACCTGGAGGTAAATACGCCGACATGCCAGAATTTCCATCTTCCCTCCCTCCTCACCACAGTCTAGGGAGGAATCACATGTGTCTGGGCAGCTTTTCTGGCTGGATGGTTTATTTAACAAGCAGGACAGAACTGGCAGAGGGGGAAATCTTGGTGAAAGACTCAGAGCGCGCTCAGTCCAAGGCTTTTCTTTACCTCCGCCCCTCAACCACCCACCTCTGCAAAGAGAACAAAGACTCCGACATTTCTCAGGGACCAGGGGGCTTATCAAGCTGCTGGATACCAGATGGGGACAATCGGCAGCCTCTCCCTCCGAGGCCCTGGCATGGAGGGAATAAGTCAGTTTCTTTGAAAATTGGCTTCGGGCCGGGCGAGGTGGCTCATGCCTATAATCTCAGCACTTTGGGAGGCTAATGCAGGTGGATCATCTGAGATCAGGAGTTCAAGACCAGCTTGGCCAACATAGTGAAACCTCGTCTCTACTAAAAGTACAAAAATTAGCCGGGTGTGGTGGCGCACACCTGTGGTCCCAGCTACTCAGGAGGCTGAGGCAAGACAATCGCTTGAACCCAGGAGGCGGAGGTTGCAGTGAGCTGAGATTGCGCCACTGCACTCCAGTCCGGGCAACAGAGCAAGACGACGTCTCAAAAAAAAAAAAAAAAAAAAAAAAAAAAAAAAAAAAAAAAAAAAAAAAAAAAAAAAAAAAAAAAAAAAAAAAAGAAAAAGAAGAAAAAAAAAAAGAAAATTGGCTTCGACAGAGACTTTCAGAACAAAATAGCTAAGCTAATTATTCTGATTGCTGGCCAACCTCCTCCCCTTCGTCTCCTCCCAAACACTTCAAATGCACCCAGTGGTGAAACTGTCTCTGAAATTCATTACTGTTACGGAATGGTCTTCTGAAAAGTCTCCCATTACAAACAGCAGTGATTGCTGACCCAGTTGGAAAGGGGAATGGCCCTGTTATGAGTTGAATAGCTGAACAGCATCTCCCTCAAAAGCTTTTTTTTCTTGAGATGGGGTATCGCTCTGTAATCCAGGCTGGAGTGCAGTGGCATGATCTCAGTTCACTGCAGCCTCCGCCTCCCAGGTTCTAGAGATTCTCCTGCTTTAGCCTCCTCCTGGTAGCTGGGATTACAGGCATGAGCCACGATGCTCAGACTGCCCTCCAAACTCTTATGGTGAAGCCCAACCCCCGGTACCTCGTAATATATTTGGAGGGATGAATAAATTAAAATGAGTTTGTTAGGGTAGGGTCCCAATCCAATCTGACTGAGGTCATTACGAGAAGAGACTTGGATGCAGACAGAAGTATGTCCCAATAAATCCAGCATATGTAGAAAATATCTTAAGTCAAAAATGCATTTAGGGCCAGGTGCGGTGGCTCACGCCTATAATCCCAGCACTTTGGGAGGCTGAGGCAGGCAGATCACTTGAGGTCAGGAGTTCAAGATCAGCCTGGCCAACATGGTGAAAACTCACCTATGCTAAAAATACAAAATTAGCTGGGTGTGGTGGCGCATGCCTGTAATCTCAGCTACTCGGGAGGCTGAGGCAGGAGAATCACTTGAACTGGGAGGTGGAGGTTGCAGTGAGCAGAGATTGCACCAATGCACCTCCAGCTTGGGCGACAGAATGACACTCTGTCTCAAAAAAAAAAAAAAAAAAAAAAGCATTTAGTATACCTAACCTGCTGAACATCATAGCTTAGCCTTCCCCACCTTAAATGTGCTCAGAACACTTCCATTAGCCTGCAGTTAGGCAAAATCATCTAGCAACACAGTACACTAGACTCTAGTCTTCAACCACACATACAAAACAGTAACAGTGGCCAGGAGGTGGCTCATACCTGTAATCCCAGCACTTTGGGAGGCTGAAGTGGGCAGATTACCTGATGTCGGGAGTTCGAGACCAGCCTGACCAATATGGAGAAACCCTGTCTACAAAATTAGCCAGGCGTAGTGGCTCATGGCTGTAATCCCAGCTATTTGGGAGGCTGAGGCAGGAGAATTGCTTGAACCTGGGAAGTGAAGGTTGTGGTGAATTGTGCCACTGCACTCCATACTGGGCAACAAGAGTGAAACTCCATCTTAAAAAAAAAAAAAATGCTAACATTAACAATAGATGATGAGGTTAAAAAAAAAGAAAAAGAAATCTCGAAATGTTTTAAGAAAGTTAATGGACTTGTATTGGGCCTCATTCAAAGCCATCCAGGGCTACACGTGGCCCGAGGGCCTCAGGTTGGACAAGCTTGTGATTGGCCGTTTGTCCTCATGTTTGCAGGGCCGAATGGGAGCTGCAGCTCACTGTCCCTGCTGAGCTTCTCGAGAGTATATACCTCATATTGCTGGCCCAGAAACAGATCAAAATTCAAAATTCAATGTACAATTTCTAGGCCAGGTATGGTGGCACACACCTGTAGCCCCAGCTACTTGGGAGGCTGAGGTGGGAGGACTGCTTGAGCCTGAGAGGCAGAGGTTGCAGTGAGCCAAGATCATGCCACTGCACTCTAGCATGGGTAATAGAATGAGAGTCTTGTCTCAAAAACAATTTTAAAAAGTACAATTCCTACTGAATGCATATCACTTTCACACCATTGTAAAGTCAAAAACTGTAGTCACACCATCATAAACGGGGACCATCTGTATGAGGATAAGTAGGAAGGTTCAGAGAAAGTTATTCTCTGGCTGGTCCAGGGGCTCATGCCTGTAATCCCAGTGCTTTGGGAGGCTGAAGTGGTGAATCACTTGAGTCCAGGAGTTCCAGACGAGCCTGGGCAACATGGCAAAACTCTGTCTCTACTAAAAATTTAAAGATTAGCCAGGCATGGCAGCATGTGCTTATAGTCCCAGCTACTGGGGAGGCTCAGGCAAGAGAATCACCTGAGCTCAGGGGATCCAGGCTGCAGTGAGCCACGATCATGCCACTGCGCGCCAACTTGCAACAGAGTAAGACCTTCTCTCAAAAAACAAACAAAAAAACAGACAACAACAACATCAAAACAGAGAAAGTTAATTTCTGCCCCTGGGACATTCTGAGATCAACACTTATACCTTGCAACTGAAAGGACAGAAAAGGAAATTTAAACATCATCATTAAGCCAGTGGAGACCCAGGCCTGATGGTAAGAAAACTAGGCTATCCTGAGAGGAACACTTTTATGCTAGCCTTCTTTCCAACTCTTCACTTTCCAGATACTAGACCTGGCATTAGGTCATGTGGATACAAAGATGAGTAAGACTGCCTGAAAAAATTTCCTGGCTAACCTAGGGAACAAACATGTAAACAAATACGTGTGATTCATTCGCTGTGAATCAGAATGAAGAGAGACCCCAGGCATGGGTCTAAGTCAGACCAGAAAGAAACAGGTTTTTCATGGGTTTGTTGGCACAGGCAAGAATTTATGTGCATATAAGTGAATATTTTTATTTAAAAACTCACCTAAGAAAGCAATGTTCCTTTTTTTCAGTATTGCTGTGCCTTCTCAGGCCAGGCGCGGTGGCACCTGCCGATAATCCCAGAACTTTGGGAGGCCAAGGCGAGTGGATTAGCTCACGAGTTTGAGAGCAGCGTGGGCAACATGGTGAAACTCCACCTCTTTTTTTTTTTTGAGAGATGGGGTGTCACCATGTTGGCCAGGCTGGTCTCAAACTCCTGACCTCAGGTGATCCACCCATCTCGGCCTCCCAAAGTGCTGGGATTATAGGTGTGAGCCACCGCGCCCGGCAGAAACCTCATCTCTATCAAAAAATACAAAAATTAGGCGGGCATGGTAGTGCACGCCTCTAGTCCCAGCTACTTGGGAAGCTGAGATGGGAGGATCGCTTGAGCCCAGGAGGTCGAGGCTGCTATGGCACTCCAGCCTGACTGACAAAGCAAGATCCTGTCTCAAAAAACAAAAACAAAACAAAAACCCCAGAAAATGTTGCTGTGCCTTCCTAACTCATCTTCCCAAACATCAAAATAAAGGTCCATGGAGAAAATCCTCACTACTTTATGCCAATGGATAAATATGGCACTGCTCTACCGACTTTTTTCCAAAATTTGGTAATTGAGGCGCTTTTTTTGCTCTTTTAGGAAGAAAAAAATCAAACTCTCCCTTTTTTTTTTTTTTTTTTTTTTTTTGAGACGGAGTTTCGCTCTTGTTACCCAGGCTGGAGTGCAATGGCGCAATCTCGGCTCACCGCAACCTCCGCCTCCCGGGTTCAAGCAATTCTCCTGCCTCAGCCTCCCGAGTAGCTGGGACTACAGGCATGTGCCACCATGCCCAGCTAATTTTTGTATTTTTAGTAGAGACGGGGTTTCA